>JABGLY010000368.1:0-24812 GCA_013623525.1 Fusarium dimerum | reverse complement strand
AAAAAAGTCAGGTTGGCGCGCGTCCGGGGGGGGAGGGGGGTGGGAGAATAAGGAACACCAAGGACCGGGGTCCCTGGGAAGGATGTCCACTGAGTCTTCAGGCTCTTGTCCACCTAGGTTGAGAGACATGACTTGGTGGCCCGCAGCGCGCGGTTGGGTGTACTCGGGACGTAGGTAGATGTTGGTTGTAGACTGTGGATTGTAGATTTCAAGTCGTCCTCTGTATCCGTAATAGTAGATGTACCGTCTGAGGTACATGCAATACCTAACTGGTAAGGTCGCAGTACGCGGATGCGGTTTCCGGACTAACTTCACTTGCCGTGATGTGATGTGATGCGAGACGATGCGATTCGGTATTGCCCAGCCCAGCCTCAGGAATTGAGAAAACGGCCGAAGCCGTGAGACAGCTCAGAATCAATACAGTACAGTGCCACTGCTCAAGGCGTGTGTAACTGGCCACCAACGACTCTGGGTCAAGGTTTTGGAGAATATTGGTCAGTCGTGAGCCATTCCTGCTGCGCTGCCTGGTACCGTAACCGAGCCTGATAGCACGGTATATTCATTGTGTTGGAGGCTTAAGTGAGATTGCTCGGCTACATCTCTTTCATTCAAGCACCTGGATCTCCCCCGACGTTTTAGTTAACGTCTACGGACCTATTAGGACGGGTGTTAGAGTCCATCGTTTGCAAGCCGCGCCAAGTATCCGAATCCTCCAGGTACTTAAAGGTTGTCTTCCATGTTGGTGAGATGGGTGTGCTTCCAGAGTAATACAATACATGTGATGTAGTACCGTATTAACAAAGCCAGTGACCTCAGGAGTTTAAGGAATGAGATCTGGTTCAACATAATGTTTGGTTCAGATTGCATCTTGTACTGTACAGGACAGACATTTCCTGTCTTGTCCCAAGATTGTCTTAAATTCTGATATTGCCAAATACAGTATCCAAGTTTGGCCGAATCAACATCTTAATCCAGCCTCAGTAGGAGCAGCTTGAATTGTTGGGTTTAATCAGACTGCAATTGCAATGACCATGGGACATCTTTAAATCAATAGCGAACAGAAGGGAGTAGTGAGGGGGAAGGTGAGAAACCAGAGAACGTTAGGATACTGTTGGTGGTCCGAAGGCCCCGTCCTAGATGCCCTTGCCCAATATTTATGCTCTCTTGCACACATGTTCTTCCTTCCACTGGGTAGCGTAACTTTAGCCAGCAAGCCTCCGATGCACCTCATTGTGGAGGGAGGTACTGTACAGATAGGCACAAGGCAATTACCCGTTCATGTCCAATATACCTACCTAAGTACCTATCTCGCAACTGACTTAACGACGGAATTACCGCATTTGGTGACGCTGCGGCACTGACTAGTCAAACAAGAGGACCAAGCAAACAGACTCACAGCAGACGAGGGATGGGGGGAGGGGTGGCTCGAGTAACTGACCGGACCATGGACAGGGGGGAAGAAGTCGTTGCCGCGACCACCTTTGAAGGGATACGAGTGAAAAGACACAACTGTTACTATGTTTAAGTACTGGGCCAGGGAGGAAACGAATTTTTATTTTTATCTTTATTTCATCATTGTTTCATTGATCAAGCTCATTGCTGATGACGAGAAGAAGGGGTATTTGCATATGCGTTTCAATGTTACCTCTTATACCCCATTCATCGTAAGTTGCCGTCTCTGTCCTCTGGTGGGCGGGTTGTCCAAATGACAACGGGACAGGTACAGGACCTAAAAATATTTCGTCCATTCAAGGAGTGCGGAACTGGGAGCGACAGGCATTCCGGCCAGGTAAGGGGAGGAGTAGTTGAGGTGCTTGAGACCACCGTACCTACCATACGGTAGATTGAGACGGTTGGGTCCGCACGGGTCTAGATTCGACTCATCTGAGTCGTTCTCGTTTATCTCATGCGCAGTAGACATGAGAATAAGACCAGTCGTAAACCATCCACTTCACCACCAGCTTTCCAACCACCGCGAAACACAAACTCCACTTGATCCAAGCCTCGCCGCCGTCATCAGCAGTCATCAGTTTTTCACTATCGAGGGATGGTACCTGTACATTATACACATGCCTACTCGTACACATACGTAGCCTCTCTAGAAAAGGAAGATAGATGCAGGCAGTAAGTATATATTGACTAGTCCCTCCATTCTTTGATTCGAGTGAGTGATCCATGTGGATTCCTCATCGAGGTTAACCAGAGGATAAAACACAGCACAGAGGCTGTATTTAACGCGGCACTCCGATATCCGAGGCCCGAAACCATGTACTCTGAAGCTTCTGTAACGTTGTGGATGCTGCTTCCGCCTTTACCTGATGATCGAACTAGCGCGCTCATGTCCACCTACAGCGCGTGATCTTGCTTGTCTACCCTAACAAGCGAGCTCTCGTCTTGACACCCTTGTTGAACTGGGCAAAGGGAATGTAGCCAGGCCCATCTTGGATCATGGATTTCCGTCATAAATGAACACAATTGGGCAGTGACAATGAGATGATGGCCAAGAATGAGAAAGGTATCAAGAATGGCATTGCAGTACCAATGGCCAAATGTTGGGTCATCGTTGTGATATTGCCTATTTGCTCCCCCGCCTTAGTACTAGTGTACCTACCGACAAAGTTGTAGCTAACAGGCACTTTTGTAAGGGGGATGTATTTTCACGTATTGACAAGAAGGAGCAAATAATAGAAACATCCCCATCCCCATCCCCATCCCTTCCTTCCCCAGAACTGAGGGCTATTACACCTGCGAAATCGAGCAAATGAATGGATCACTAACTGCTAAGGTAGGTAGGTACATCAGTCGAAGACGGGTACCCACTTTAGTCTCCAGAAGCCCCTCCCTGCCTTCTGACGTCCTTTTCAAATCATTTCCTCATGACATTTGAATGCTGGCAGCTTCACAACCCTGTGATGCCTGAGACACAATTGATACTCATCTTGAGATATTCCTGCCAGGGGTTCTCGCCAAATACAACAATCGTCCTTTTCACCCATCTCCTCTCTAGCTCTCTTCCCATCACAGAAACATCTCGTTAGTGTTACCTCTCGTCGGCGGATAAGTCATAGTGTTGAGGAGAATGCACTAATCTTGAACCCCAGCCAATGACGTTTCATGTTGAAGGGCCCGACCGCGATTTTTGTACAAGGGTGATGTGGGCGTCAGATATCGACCAGACTACTAGGCGAGACGGTCAACCGTCAACGCCCATTAACGCCGCGTCTAACACGCTAACACCGCTCTCTCATATTTGCCCGCTGCCGTCCGCGGCTGTGCCAGGAGTCGAGGTCCACTTGGGGCCCTCCGAGAGGCATGTACCGGAACATGCAGATCCCTGTCCCTACCCTTGTTCAGCTTCTTGAGGGACCTGGCTCATTCTTCCCTACTTTAACCAACTAGTGCTCCGGCGCCTGAGGAGTAACCCTTGCCCTCAGCCCTCGAATGCCATGGCTGAACCAGGCGCGGCGCTCTTTAAGATGCAATCGCGCTTCTGGCTACAGCGTGATTTTAGCCCAAATAAGAGCGTTCGGAGCATCAGTCTCATTCGCTTTTCTTGTCGAGTCTTCCAAGCCATGCCCTCTAGGGTTGGGTTGGATAGATTAACCACCACGTCCTGGCTGCAGGATAATGGAGGTGCTCCAAATACATACTTGGTAGAGCGAGACTCCAAGAGATATAACTGCGAGACTAATCAGTTTCAACCACACTGCATTTCTTCGATGGTCTAATTCAATCTAATAGAATATCACAAGCTTCCAAAAGAAGAAGAGAAGAAGGACGTGACGACAAATGACTTAGCAGACACCAGTATTGTCCACTCTTGGCTCTTTTCAAAGTCAATCCTACGCCCTGTTGGAACTGTGATGAGACCAGGCTGTTCTCGCCATGCAATTGGCTGTTGAGCAGTAGAACTGTGCATGGTATGGTGTCAAATATTCCCATGGGCGAGCTAATAATTCATGCACCACAACTTTTACTGTCAACGCCAGCATGGTCTACATTTCCTGGCACACCGCTGTGCAAAGAGATTATCAATGCAACGTCTTTGTCCAGCAGAACGCTACTTTTCTCATGCCGTTTTCCCCTTGGTCTCCAATTTTCTCAAGGTAGGCAGTTGGTGGACAACAAGAAGGCAGGCAATCTGCTCAGACCTGTCGGGCAACTCGTGCAACTTCAAATGAAGATGAATGGGAGCAACTGTCTTCCCGGCCAGGTTTCGTCTCAGGTCTCTATCGTTTGTATCACCTATCACTGGCGCATACCTGACGCAGGCGCCGCTTCGTCGAACATCTCACCACTGTCTTGACGCACCCATTGGGTGGCTCTATGGAAGCGACCTTGTATCATGGAGTAATAAATCATACCACGACGGCTTGGTGCGCAGCGCGGTTGGCTACAACTTGTTGTCTCTGCTTGAACCAAATACTTCTATTTTTGGCAATGAGATCGTCCAATATAATACTCCTGGACACGCCGCCTCCGGTCTCCGTGACAGATCCGGCCTTCGTCGTCAACGACAGCAACTTCGGTTTTCGGTTTCAAAGCGCCGCATAGTCACGCTCGTCGGTTGGAGTTGCTTGAGGCGCCCGTACCCTCTGATGAAAAACGATGGTGTCATCTGATTTGATTGAATTTCGGATGATTTACCCAGACACTACGACATCACCTGTCAACCAGTTAATCGACTGTCCTCTCTTTTCTCTTTGCCGTAAGCCATGACTGTGATGCGCCTACGGCACGGTCAATAGTGCGGCCACCAACAACATGTTTGACTCCCACTCTAACTTTGTTTTCCCTTGGCCTCATCTCCAGAATCGTATGCCTCCCCTCCATCTTGCGCCACAGCGAAAATCAAGTCTCGGTTTCCGCACACTCGAGGTTGCTGACCAGCAAATGAGAAGAGTCCAACCCTTGAAGGGTTAACAGCCCTCCCAAAAGGCATGCATGACAGGGTGCTGTCCATAACGCTGTTCGCCGAGCAGTTCAAAGGTCCGAGTGTATCATGTGCCGAGGCTCACATGTCGACAAGCCCAGGTGAGATTAATGACTGAGCCTCTCAGTTTAGAACCTGACACAAATTACCTCCGTCAAAACGGGCGATTGCACATCAATTGTTGAACAAGGGTTTGAAACGTAATCATTATTCAGCATATCGTTTCGCATCCAATCACCTACTATTGCTCTTGTTCATTGAATTGAATTGATCTCGGCATTGTGTCCAGGATTTTGCGCGCAGGTTTTGTTTTGAGCCTCAACACCAGGCGATGCGAACTCTACGAGCATCGCCAATTATAGAATGACATGGAGTGCTCATTTTTCAAATATGCGTCCCTTCCATCAATCAAAGGTTGATGGAGGATTATTCATTCCAACGCATGCGTGTTGCGGGTTTCCATAAACTGCGACATTTCAGACTCCATGACTGCTGCTTTTAAGCGCCGTGGTCCTCTTGGCCCCAGTCCCATCTAGCATGAGTCCTCAATAAACATCACAGCAACGGCGCGTAAACGACTCTATTTTTATGTCTCAATAAGCAACTTGGCGCTTTCATGCAAGTCATCGATTTATTTTAAGAATGATTTTCATAAGCTTTGTTCCGAAAACGTGGAGATATACGCCCTTTACCTGGCAATAGTTTATTCCTATCCACAAACCAGACACCACGACGATGGCGTCGAATCCTAACGTCTGGTTAGACGCTTCATGACCTCATCCTCCTGTCCAGATCTTTATTTAAAGAAAGTCTCCTCGCCTATCGCCCAGTCAGATCCATATCTACCCGCCAGTGGATGTAGGGATTCCGGGAGTATCTCAGGTAGAAGAGGGATAGGCCATCTGATTAGCATCTGTCGAGTCCGTTCCGACGCGCCGGGAGCTTCTCTACAACCCTACCTCCTGCCTCCACCACAGAATGAAGCAGTTCCGAGCCGCTGGTTGGGGGAGACATGGCGACAAGCTCCGTCATCGTCATGCTCACTCGATCATCCTAGGCTCTACCCCTTACATACGGCCCCCAGTTGACATGTGCGTTTGGGGCCGAGCATGCATGTTATGCTTGATTGGAAAGTTGCTATATTAAGTGCTATTCCCGTTGTAGCCGCTGGAAGGCTGTAGCTTTCTTGGAGGACAGCACTTGTCATGCCTCTTGCGGCGTCTAACTCGTCCGTATCATACATTTGACTTCGTTTTGAGTCGAATCAAAGAGTCCTAAGCTCATACAAACTGCTGTAGGCTTCAAGTGCCCCACAACAACCATGCACTCAGGTTCACTTGCTGAACTCTTCGGATCCCTGATTCCATCACACTCGCACTACTCCCCTAGTTATAGAGATGCTGTAATCTCGGACAACCAAAGAGAGGTGGCTCTGGACCGCCGACGATGCATAGGTTGTGCCCATCACCCTGCAATGCTCAAACATGGCCTCGATGCCCATTGTCCATGTTTGCATTGGTCACACGTTGGTTGGTAGCCTCGCTCCATAGGCCTTGATAAGCATCCACGTATTGATAAAGACACCCTTCTGTTCATCAACATACTATTCAGATCTGGGTTACAAGGATAAACGACAAGTGCCGGCTTCGGCATATGCTCCCATCGTTCTCAAGCGGCAAGACCCTGCATTCTGCAAGATTGTTCACACTCAAGGATCGTGCGTGCCAAGTACAGCGAGGTTACTGGCGTGTAGTCGGTTTGTCGAGAGGTACTTGCAAGGTACCTGCTTACTTCTTCTGCCGCTTAGCACTCTTGTCACTGGTGCTGCTGAGGACACTTGCACTACGTTTGTGCGCCGCTCCGCTACTTCCAGGGCGTCCGTTCTTTTCTGCGTCTTTGTTGTCGTCCACCGGCGGAACTGGCACTTCGGTGGTAGAGGCATCAGTCTTGTTACTGTCCTCCCCGTTGACTGGGTCGGCCTTGGTGTCCCCGCCGTCGACCGTAGCTAACGACTCATCACCAGCCTTTTCCTCCGGCTTCTCTCCTGCTTCCTGCGCGGTGAGAGCCAGGGCCTTTTCTCGTTCTGCCTTTTTAGCCTGCTCCACCTTGATCTCTCCGTCAATCTTATCGGAAATTCTGCGTGCGTCGAGAAGGCTATTGACAGCTGCCAGGAGCTGCTCGTATTGATGTGTGGTGGCAGCCGTGGGCATGACAAGTTTACTTGGCACATCCAACTCGTTGAGAACATTACTGATACGTAGTTGTTGCTGGTTCGACTTGTGGGAGAACAGCTTGTTGATCTTCTCTGTTCGGAACGTGGGTCCAGATCCGAGTCTATCGTGATGGGTAACGCCATAAAGTACTTCCTCCTGGGTCGTGAGCTTCCTGCGCTCTTGTTGCTGTTTCTCCTGCTGCTGCTGCTGAGCCTGGGCCTGAGCCTGTCCCTTCTTGTTGCTTGTGGCAGTTGGAGTAGGAGCTGGTCCGGTTGAGTCCCGGTGACCAGTGGATGCAGCGGTGCTTTCACGTCGTCCTGAATCCTGCTGCGCTGCCGCAGCTGTCTGTGCTGCAGCGGCTTGTTGAGGAGGCACGCTTCCTGGTGTGGTGGCACCCTCGGCACCCATGATAGACTTGCGCTTCTTGGACTTGTCGGCTGTCATGAGGTTCTGCAAAAGATTCTGGAGTCCGGTTGATGACTTGAAGGCGTTGATATCCGTATCAGCACGAGGATAATCCAGGCGATTATAGAGCTCGCGGCGTTCGTCGTTGAAGCGTTCACTGCGCGCCAGAATTCGCTTGATCTCGAGCAGTAAGGATTCTTCCTCGCGAGCTTCCTCACGAGACCTAGTAAGAGCGTTGAGAGCAAACTCTTTGCGTAACTTCTCTTGCTGAGGGTTGAAGTGAGCCATAAGCTCGTGCAGAGCAAACTCTGGTTGCGTCATGTACTGCACAGGCTTCTGCGCAGCCATCATTTTAGAGGCGACTTCATAATATCGGGCCTTGAGGTCTTCTAATGAGCGAGGTCGTTTCGTGGGGACGATGGCCTTGCTCTCGTCACCATCCGCATCCGCTTCTCCATTTGTCGCTGGTGGGTTCCATTCGTAACGGTCCCATATCAAGGGCCATCGAAGGTCAAAATCTCGTGCTAGTTCGAGGAGATAATCCGTCTCTTCCTTTGTCCAATCGCTGTGTTGTAATGACTGATGGTATTGACTGTCGCTATACTGAGGAACCGAGACCTGAACGTTGTACTTGGCAAAGGCCGAATCTTCAATCTCGTCCTTGTCTGGCTTCACATCCGTATTGTTTCCATCACCGCTTTGCGCATCGCCGTTCGTCTTTTCGTCTTTTCGTCGCCAGTGCCGTAGGATCAAACTAGAATCATTTCGTGCTGAATTCTTGAACGGTCGCATCTCCCATTTCGCAGCAGGTTTCCGGCTCGCAAACCGTCTCTTCTTGAACTGGGTGACTTCGGGAACAATAGCGATCGGGTTATCTCCTCCCAGATTATGGACTTCTCGCGCAAGGCCCTTGAGGTTAGGTCTTGGTGCCGAAACTTTCTGTTTCTTTGCTGGTCTGGAGCCGGATGCTCCATCTCCTAGATTAAGCACATCGCGCACGTCGACAGAACTCATCGTGGGGATTGTCGCGTCGCAATGAAGACAACAAGAAAGCAAGAGATAAGTAAGATTAATAAAGATGTAAAGTCATGTGTCTTTTTTTTTTCTTTCACGTTTTTTTAACAACACAGTTGGGGGAGAGTTGATGAGTTCAAAGTGAACGCGGTTGGATTGTCGTTGGAGGAAATCCACTTTCCTTCCTCCCACCCCAGCTGGAGCCATCGAAAAAGATGGATGCCGTTATCATCACGTGACATACCTACCTCACCCCCTGACTGGCCGTGGATCCTCTAAACGTGGCAGCTTCGTTGCGATACTACTAACACAGGTTATCTATCACTGGTGCCAGGAGCTACTTTCGCAACTTTGATCAAGAACCAATTCGACGGGTTCTTGTTTCTTTCCTTTCGCAGCCTTGTTTTTCTTTTTCTCCGAAAGAAAAGACACTCAAGACCAGCTAAGCAAATAGCTGTGTTCCCCAATTCCACATCACCAGCGACTTAGAAGCAACCAACATGAGATCCCTCCTCCCTATCCTTACCTTTGGTGCTGTCGCCAACGCGCTTCACTTCTTTATCGACGGCGTCACTCCTAAGTGCTTCTACGAGGAACTTCCCAAGG
The DNA here is from genome assembly GCA_013623525.1 of Fusarium dimerum. Lineage (NCBI taxonomy): Eukaryota > Fungi > Ascomycota > Sordariomycetes > Hypocreales > Nectriaceae > Fusarium > Fusarium dimerum. The sequence goes on along the minus strand of JABGLY010000368.1, from coordinate 15,641 downwards.
ATACTCTTGTTGTGGGACACTACACTGCTGAGGAGTGGGATGATAGGATTTCTGCATGGCAGAAGCATGATGGTATCAGCATCTACATTTCAGTCGATGTATGTTAGCTCCCTGAGGCTATCCCTTGTCCTCTTGCTTTGATCTTGTTTGCTTTTACTCTGTGTTTACGGTCATTCTAACATCTACCTTGTAGGAAATATTCGATAATGACCACCGTGTCGTCTCCCAGCGTGGTAGCGCTTCCGGTCGTTTCACCTTCTCCGCCGCCGACGCCGGTGACCACAAGCTATGCTTCACTCCCTCATCCTCATCCGGTCGTACATCTTGGCTATCGACCAAGAACCCCAATGGCGGGATCAAGTTGACTCTCGACCTTGTCATTGGTGAGACCAACCAGATCGAGAGCAGTGACAAGAACAAGCTCCAGGATATCACGACACGTGTCAAGGATCTGAATGCTCGATTGAACGACATCCGAAGAGAGCAGGTTTTCCAACGAGTGAGTGCATCAAATCCTTCTTATTATAGCACTATCTGGACATCTGGATGGATACTATAGAGACCGTAAGCGCACAGAATACTGACAGTGGCCTTCCAGGAACGAGAGGCCGAGTTCCGTGACCAATCCGAATCTACAAATGCCCGTGTCATTCGCTGGATCATTGTCCAACTCATCGTCCTCGGCGTTACCTGCGCCTGGCAACTCTCCCATCTGCGTTCCTTCTTCATCAAGCAAAAGTTGACCTAAGGCGAGGAGTATATAGCGTGGGCATAATCCACTTATTGTGGTTTTCATGTAGGCCGATCAAGACGGTATTGTTTTCTTATTCAGAAAATAGGGTTCAAAATGATGGGAAAGGGTAAAGGCGATGGGCACATAGCGTTCTTGAGTTGCTCACCAAATCAATAAGGCATTCGATGACCGTGCCGTGTAATGTTACATCTGTGATGATATTTAAGCTACTCACTATGGGAACTGGGCAATCTTTGCTGTGTGAGTATGAACTGCCCTAAACCAGATAACTATGGGACAACGCCTTACAAATGTTATGATTAAACAACTGTACAGTACCGAACAATAAATAATAAGAATAAACTCCCTAGAGTGCTCTATCTCGTTTCAAAAAAAGACAAAAAAAGTAGTAAATCGCCAGGCTTCAACAAAAGCTCCTCCCCACACTCTTCCATCGTGTTTTTTTCAGAATTCCCACCGACACCAGCCAGAAACCACCTCAAGCGCTGGCATCCGCCATGTTTTTTTAGCTGTTGCCTTCTCTAATCTTGCCACCGATTCGTTAAAAAAAAAGTAGTGCTCGCTTGTCTCGGCAGGGTGTTCAGTGTTATGGATTATTATAGGCAGCATCGTGAAAGAAAGATATAAGGAGAGAAGAAAGAAGAAACCACCGACGAAGTCGACACAAGGCTGCCCTGACGGACCTTCCTACGCCACGCAGCGCCAGAAGATTAAGTACGGTTTGAGTTGAGTGCAAAGTTCATCATGAGAATGCCAGAAATAAGAAAACCTTTGCCAACTCTAGACCAAGGACTAGCAATCCTTCACTGTCTCCTTAGTTGGTCTTGGTAAATCGAAAGGGCATCTTGTCAGATTCAGGAGTGACGTCGGGATTGTGAAGATGATGTGAGTGGCATCAGACATGTGCAGGGTGTCGAGAGGTAGTACGTAATCGTGCAGATGGTCAAAAGCACCCCAGATGATATTGTCCTTGGCTCTTGCTTTGGCTGCTTGTCCATAGGTTGCCGATGTGCCGGTGCATAGTTAGATGTCTTCGGATACGGGATATAACACCCTCAGTCCTTGTCCAGAGTAGGAACATGCTTCCAGCAAGCGGACACCAATAATGCACAATCTTTCAAACCCAACACAAAAGCAATGATACGGAGAGGTCCTAGATAGTGACCGCAGCACAACTATCCACAGCAGAGAGTCTTCATGAGCTTCTGGAAGCCGCTTGGTTGAGGAGCAGCGGGCTGTCCGTTAGATGGGGTCGTCTGAGCCGCTGGGCCCTGCTGGGAGACCCTCGGCTGCTGAGGCAGGTTCTGTGCGCTGTTCTGGAACTGGGCTTGAGTCGATCCAGTTGGGGTGGCCATGTCTCGGAGGCCCCCAACTCCGCTCCCCCTCTGCGCTGACAAGGCGCCGGGGCCGTTTGGCCGATCTCTCTGCTTGCCCATCTGTTTGATCGGGGACGGAGGAGGGGGTTGCGCGGCGTTTAAACGGCCCACCGTCAGGTTTTGAGCTTGTTGGTGAGAGGTAGTATTCCCAGGACGGTGGCCGCTGTGCAGCTCCATCTGGGAAGGGCCGGGGCGGGCGTTGGGGTTGTGGAGGTACTGGGCGCTGTGCCCCTGCTTGTCCCATCCTTTTCCCGAATCCTTTGATATCTTCATCCAGTCATACTCGCCATCCTCGACTTCCCCAGTGCTCTTCAAGGCCTGTGTGAAGAGTTCACGGAGGTAGTCGTAATCGGGCGTGTCCTCAAAACCAAGGTTGCGGACGTAGGTAAGATACTTGGAGAACTCCTCGGGAAAGCCCTCGCAGAGATCCTTGATGACAGTCGTCTGCTTCTTCTCGCCAATCTTCTCATACTTTTGCTTGTTGGTGGCAGCCTTTAGTCCCTGCCAGGGAAGACCACCACGGAGGAAATACATGAAAACGTGGCCAAGAGCTTCCAAATCATCTCGTCGGGACTGTTCACGGCCAAGATGTGTGTTGATACTCATGTATCGAGCAGTTCCGGAGAGTGATTTTCGCTCGCGGTAGGGAATGTGCTGCTTGGACTTGGGATCACGGTACTGCTTGGCCATACCGAAATCTACGACGTGAATGACACTCGAGGCCTTAGTACCGGGTCGGCCAATGAGGAAGTTGTCGGGCTTGATATCTCGGTAGATGAGGTTCTTCTCGTGAATGGTCTGAACTCTGGAGAGCATCTGCTTGGCGACCATGACGACAGTCTTGATGGAAAACCTTCGACCGCAGTGGTCGAAGAGATCCTCCAGTGAAGGGCCGAGCAGGTCGATCACAAGAATGTTGTGCAGACCTTCCTGTCCGAAGTAATAAACATTAGGAATGCCAGCTAAAGTATCACGTTAGTCCAAGTTGGATGGATCGTAGCGTTGATGAAAAAATGTCTTACGGCAGCCAACGAGAATCTTGTAGGTTCGATACTCATCTCGGAGTTGAGGAGCATCACTCTTTCGAGGTTCCTTGAAGTTGGTTAGAAAATTATGTCTCATGGATCATGTCGATAAAACCCACAAATTTGATGGCGACCTGCTGATTGTTGAGCAAGTTGGTTCCCTCAAAGATGACACCAAAAGAGCCCTCTCCGATTTTTTTGCCGACTCTATAGTGAACGCCTACGACATTGGAAGATGATGAGGCCATTGCGAGGGCGTGGGGCGGTCACCCAGGGACCACCGTCGGATCGTATCGTGTATGGATTTATTGGTAAATAAGGATTGAGTCTGGTAAAAACGGAACGGGAGTCGGAATGAAATCGCTGTCTAGAATCGATGCCTGTTGACAAAAACAAGAAAAACAGCGGTCAGCAATGATGAAAAACGATGAAGGTTCTTGTCTAGCGAATTGTGGTAAAGTAGAAGAAAGAGAGGAAGAGATGCCAGAGGTGCAACAGATACGGTTGGACGACAGGCAACGGGTTGCTAATCCTCGTTGGTTGGGTGCTGAATTAACAGGGTTTAAAGGAGGCGCGGCAAAAAATGAAAAGACTCTTCCAGCCCCAGGACAGGACCAGGACGCAGCCGTAGTCGCAGTCGCGCCTGCAAAATGTAGGCCACGACAATCTTGCCCCTGATGGGGAGGCCGAGAAGGGACGCTAGAAGAAACCGGGGAAATCGGAGACAATCAGGTTGAAACCCGGCTGTTGATGAGGCTCGGTGAAAGGTGTACACGGTTGAACAAGACGTCGCTGTTCAATAAAAAAATAACCCAGGTAACCCAGAGACAGAAAACGATGGTGATAAAATATTTTGTCGACTTGTCCGATTGAATCCTTTAGAGTTCGAGGCTGGGTTCCAATCCCAAAGGCTGACTGACAGCGCACCAATCCATCACCGCCAAAACAAATAACAGGGCGAATCGGGGCAATGGGGAGGTAAATAAGCAATCACGCAAATCATTCAACTTACCCGTATTAAAGAAGATGGAGAGGAAATAAAGGATAGATGGTTAGCAAGATGCAATGAAGCAACTCGCTGTGACGGTCGGGTCGGCGGCAACGGAGGGAGGGAGGGACGTCGTCGAGAGGGCAGACGTTGAATCCGAGGGAGGAAGAGGAGGAAAGAATGGAGGATGAATGGGATTGGGATTGGGATTGGGAATGGAGGAGATGGAGAAAGGGGAAGAGAGGCACGAGAATGGGGAAAGGGACTTGGGACGCGGAACGGGTTTGGGCTCGTTAGCTCCAGGTATCTAGGGTGCTGTATGTACTCTACCTACCTAGGTACCTACCTAGACGGGACGATCTAGCCTCAGAAACCCCGGGCAGACAGCAGACAACAGGCTAGCAAGCTTCCTTTTCAGCACCATGAACGCTCACTGAACAAATTGAACCATACAGGACAGGACTGAACTGCAATCCGATCCATGGAAGGTGAGCGAGCTCAGGATTGAGGCGCTGAGGCCACAGACCACTCGTTAAGCCAGTAGAGACGAGAACCGCCCCGTGAACTAGCCATGGATCCCCCTATAAAATGGGCAGTCTATTCTACTAGCAAGCCCCCAGGCCAAAGGGGGCCAGAGGGGCCAAAGGGGAACCTAGGTACCTACCTACCTAGTTCAGGATGGACAACCAGAGATGCAGGTGGGAAAACATGCCCTGTGCAGGTACGGTCCTTTCAGGTACCAGCAGCATTCAATGATTGGACGGTGTAGGTTGGATTTGGTGCTTTGAAAACACTGTGTGGAGAGTCAGCTGCTGTCTTGGCAATACAGCCAAATTCGACCACTTTGACTCTAAATCTGGTGGTTTCTCGGACACCGCGTACAGTGCTTACAGATGCCAAGATATTGCCCAGCACAGTACATTGCTCTCCTCGAACACAACACGGTCCATCTCCCGGAATACATGTTCATCTCGTATCCTCAATTTTAATCTGGCATAGATCCCCCCATCTGCAACCCAGGTTCCTCACATATCATTAGTGAATGGGGCTCCGTCTGCATACAGTCTACAATTAGCTTGGTCAAATTTGTCAAGCTAGATCATCCGATGCCACAAAATCTTTACGAGAGCGAATACTCCGACATTTTATTGTCCGAATCTGCCCTTTTGCTTCGACATACATAATTCACTGTCTTGAGTCGTGCTGTGCAGGATGCATTAGACGAACCCAGAGCCAAGCCAGTGCCGGTCCAACTTTACTTTGGTACTGCACTGTCTGTCGTGTTAGCTCAGACGGTCGAGTCAACCAACGTTTCCTCAGGGAAAGGGAGCCTCCCCCGAGTTCCCTTGTCTACTTTGGCATTTCTCCAATGGCAGGTCAAAGTCTGTGCTTCTAGTTCTTTTACCGAGTCAACAGAATCCCGACTCGGCGCCGCCCACTGAAGCTGGTTTTCTATTTTCCGGTGGAGAGAGAGCTTTGATCCATCCCCCCCAACAGCCATCAGCATGAGCATGAGCCTGGTCTTGGGGATACCTCTCCGGCCGTGCAATCTCCCAGCCTCCGTGCGGTACCCGAGTTCCCCTGCCTGCCCCTGGTCGGAATCCATAGTTAAAATGAGAAGTGACATGGGAAGAAAGGCTTGTTGATTCGCTTTTCTTTGCTTTGCTTTGCGTTGCTTTGCTAGACGGTGAGAATTCTGCTATTGATTTTGAACTTCTCGTAGATTAAGATGGCATGTCCCTGCTCACCGACCCAGAACCGGTGGATGGATGAAGCTGGTAGAGGTTGATATACTGTAATACTGGACTGGACTATGTAATATGTCGTAATCTTCTTTTATCCTTGATTTTGAGCTCAGTTCATGCTTGGGCTATTGGTGCTTGGGTTCGAAGCAGACAAGCTGGGCGTATTTAGCTAGTGAATCTCCTATTCTTCTTTTTCCTTCCTTTTTCCTGTGTTGATAATATCCCTCAAATGTCGTATCAATGCTGATCGAGAACACTCCTTGCATCTTGCTAACCAGTAAAATGAAATGTGACTAGAAGGCCTTCATCGCATACCAGTATCCCGTTACATAAACAAAAGGCCACGACAGCATTCATATACCATCAGCTCAGTTTGTCAATCCAATGCAATAGACAAGTCATTGAACCAGCATTGAAACCCGTGCTTTTAAGGACGACAACCCACTCGAGAACCTGAATCATCACAGAGTTAACTTAGCCCGTCACTAGTGGCCGCTGTTGGTTCTTGGCTGAATGGGTTGCAACCTTTGTTGGTCAGTGACTTGGTTGGAGGTCTCACAGCCTGAACCACGGCTCATTGGATATCTATGCCGTCCTATTCTCCTACGGATTCTGGCATAAACGGTTTCTCACCGAGCCACTTAGTAGTCTGGCTATTCTTCATCATCTTCCATCGCGACCTCTGGAGCGATGAGTTGATGATTCGATCCGGTAGCTAACCATGACCCTTGACTGTTGAAATGAGATATTGTTTGCTGATCAAGATATCCCTGCCACTCCCCCTGAACAGCAACCCCATTGTTGAGATCCGAGGCTTCCATAAACTGTCCCACGAACGAAGAAAGGAGGGAGCATAGATATTGTGATGTTTGCAACACATTGTTTAACATCTTGGAGTCCTCACTTACCATGTTCCATGAGGCATATCCCCACCGATGTATAGACATGAGGTGGTTTGACGTTACATTACTTCTTCCTGCTGACACGGCATGAACACGTACCACGGTCGTCAAACAGTCGCCACACCACCAGCATTACAGTAATGAATTACCAGCATATTGTGGTTTATGCTTGTGGTGATGCCAGCCATAGAAGCTCCAGGGTAGCCAAATTTGCCTGTGCGTATCTGACATCTGTTGACGAAACGCCAGAAGATGTCTCGGAAACACGACTGAGCCTTACTATTTCCCGCGGATAGATACATATAGAATTGATTTGGCTCTGATGTTACAAGGTGTTTTGTAGCATTCTCACAAGATCTGGCATTGCATCAGCTTACATACTCAACTACAGAAAAACCTCGCGTTTTGTGACTGCTTACAAATGCCCCCACCCTAGGGGCCGTGATGATGAATTCCTTCAATAGTCACTCGAGTGTCTTATAAGAACACCATAAAACAAAACGATTAATCCATTGGCAATACCGCAACAAATATTAACTAGAATATGACTTCGCCAAAGCTCCTAGACTCGTTCCCATGGGCTACCAAGCCCCTCATTATCAACGCACCCATGGCCGGTGTAGCAACCCCTCAACTAGCAACTGAAGTTACCAAAGCCGGAGGATTCGGTACTACATTCACCTGTCTCACCATCGATTATAAAGCCATTCATTAATAGTTTAAGGATTTCTTGGTTGCCGCATTGACATTTCTCCTAACTCCCCTGACTTGGCCTCACTCGACCATGACCTCACTGATGCTCGCAACCTCCTCGGCCAGGACTCATCCGGCCCGCTCCGGATCGGCGTCGGCTTCCTCACCGGACACAGCTCCGTGACAGATTTCACAGAGACAAGTCTTCCAATCCTGGCGAAGCACCGCCCTGCGGCTGTCTGGTTATTTGCCCCGGATGGTGCGGTAAAACCTCACGGTAAGATCATCACCGCCGTGCATGGTCTCGACCCACGACCGTTGGTGTTTGTCCAAGTGGGCAATGTTGCGGCTGCGAGGGAGGCGGTACTGGATGGAGCGGATGTGATCGTAGCCCAGGGAGTTGATGCCGGTGGCCATCAGTTCCGTCGAGGAGTTGGTATTGTAAGTCTTGTGCCCGAGGTGCTGGATATGCTGCAAAGGGAGTTCAAAGACAGGGATGTGAGTGTAGTGGCAGCGGGAGGTATTGCTGATGGAAGAGGTGTTGCTGCAGCCTTGACGCTAGGTAAGTCTAATCGCAACTGTCTCGAGACAGAGATATGCTAACAGTATCCCTACAGGTGCACAGGGAGCTGTATTGGGAACGAGAGTAAGTTGATAACCCACGAGCCAAATCACAGATGCTGGAACTTACATATGATAGTATGCTGTCACTCCCGAATCCAAGTACCCGGAATTTAGAAAAGCTTTCATCCTCGATGCCACCGATGGCGGCATTTCCACACTCAAGTATTCCAGGCTTCTCTCGATGGTCTAATGTGAACAAGCTAACGTTGGAATCAAGATCGCCGTTCAACGACGAGCTCACCAAAAGTACATTATGGGGGCCCCTTTACGACGGCAGAGCCATAATTGGCCCAATCCACGAAAAGTTCCTGGCTGGAGCGTCGCTTCAAGAATGCCAGAAGAGCCTTGCTGAGGACTACACCGAGGAAGAAGCACCTCGAGTGAAGAGCACATGGGCGTGAGTACAGTTGTATGAAAACAAATACCACCATGGCAGTGCTAACTTGACTAGCGGAGCTGGCGTTGGGTTGATCAACAAAGCTCAACCAGCAGGTGAGGTTACTGCAGAAGTGCAAAAGGAGGCTAGGGAGGCTATACAGAGAGTTGCTGGCTTGCTATGAACGTATGCATGACAGAACAACATAGCGCATGCCAGTAATCCAGCCAGTCACTCGTCAATCTTATCCAAGGGTTATATAGAAGAGTAAACGTTTCAATAAAGATGCGCCTATAGCCAAAATTGACATGGCCATTGAAAACTACCATCTATGTACTCGTCCTCTAGATTTCATAAAACAGCACGACGAAAATAGCAAATTGATATCATGATGGGCTGATGCAAAGGCCCGGAGAGCAAATGATAAGAGAGCAATGGTTTCCCTCCCGCTTCATCTTTATAGCTTGGCCTTGGTCTGAGCCTTCTTGAGGATAGGGTCCAGCTTGGTGGCCTTCATGACATCGCCCTTGACCTTGAGCTTGCCAGACATGAAGAGGCGCTGGGCATTGGCCTTTCCGGCGACGAGCTTGCCAAAGTTTTCGTCGGAGAGGGTGAGGGTGACTGTAAGGGGGAAAGAAGGGCCAGTCAGCTATCTCATCGTGATATCTCTTGCAAGATAGTAGGACAGATCTGAACGTACCATCGGGGTTACCGGTGCCAGAGGCGACCTTTCCAGTCTCCTTGAGATCAATATGCCAGCTCTCCTCGTCACCGCTGGCGTTCTTGAGGACGAATGCGTAAACACCTTTGCCCTGCTTGATGGCATCTTTGCGATCAGCGTCGCTGGCATTGATGGCGGCGTTGATGGCGTCAAAGGCGGCCGAGGAAGGGAACTTGTCTGCTCGTCTGTTAGCATGGCTTGTTCTTCTTCGCCCGCCCTTCAATTTGTCTCATGCGACACGTAGGGTTGCTCATGTTAGTTAAAGACATACCGTTCTTGAGAGACATGATGAATGACGCGAAAGGTTAGGTAGATTGTTTGATGAAGTACGAGTATGATTGAAGAGTGGAAATGCAGTGCGAGATGGATTGTTGAAAAAGTCAAGTATTTAAAGGGTACGTTGAATGCAATATGAGGGGTTTGTAAAGAAGGAGAGAAGAACGGATCATGGACCTGGTAGTATTTTCCCCCGGGGGAAGCTTCTTTTTTTTCTCTGCTGGGGGTTCATCACATGCGATGCGAACCTCGGCGGATGGCGATTGACATCATGTGCCGCAAGCGTGTTCCTTTTCCCCACACAATCTGAAGGCGTGAGAATTCATGGGTTTGCTTGGGTCGAGGGTACTTCATCCAACTATGGGATTCCTACCTTATCATCATGTCACTTTTTCCATGCATACCCCAGGATACCTGTTTCTGCGCCCCCGAGATTCGAGATCGGAACTTGGGGTAAACGAGTGGCCACGTGCTTGGAATGAATCAATGAATTCCGGGAAATGGTGTTGTTTTGTGGCATTTCTTATGCCAAAAGCGAGCGCCGAGTCAGTCACATCGTTGCAGTTGGCTCGGCCGTCTCTTCCCGTGCTATACTTTTCGTGAGCCTTGGCTTGGTGAGGAGGAGAGGTCAGTCACATGCTTTCCATGAATTCGGACATTTCATTATCTGACAAAGAATTGTGTGTTTGCTATGTTGTTACATCGTGTACATACAAAAGAAGAAGAAGAAAAAGAAGAAGAAGAAGCAGCATTGTTGTGTGAGTAGCTACTAATTCACTTTGCATACAGTTTTTGTCTATCCTCTATATCGTGACCAACACACAAGCACCTCCGGGATGCTTCATACAGTACCTACTTTACAGTAAACCCTTGGCGACCCTAGATAGTATCAATATTTGCGTTTCTACAGTTGCCATTCAGGCACGCCAAAGTCACGTTGCTGCGGCCAGTTCTCGGGTCTGTTCGACAGATGTTAGTCTCATGTACTTGTCACTATCGATATGCCATCATGCTTGACATACCTCGTCAGCAGCAGCACTGCCATCCGTCTCCTCCTCTCAGTGATATCTTCCGAAGCCGTCAATCGAAGCCAATCTCCCAGCCAACCTCGTAGTTCCGTCTCGCTTTTACCCAGAATATCGATACCACGCTCTGCGCAAGCGATCCTGAGCTCTTCGTACTCAAGACCAGTAGGCCCACCATCTTCGATGATGTTGGCATCGTCGCCCTCCAGATAGGCCATTCGGAGCACTCCTTTAGTTTGCCACATGCCAGGCGGAGTGAAACCCAACTTGTCCCATATGCTGCCGCTGATGTGAAGGCTCTTGAGCACGTGAGAGCGCGCGACGGACTGCGTGACGCGAGGGCTCAACACACCGTGAGGGTACCGGGCCTCGAGTTCCTCAAACGCCGCCTTGCGACGCTGCTCTGCCTTTTCCAGGGCCGAGAAGATCTGTGTCGGAATTCTACAAGTATAGGGCACCACGCTATCGACGTACGCAACCACCAAGACGGTAAATTCCCCAATTACAATAAGCATCAGCCCGAAGAAGGGCAGCCGTATCATGTCATGACGCACTCGCCACAGCAAAACCCAGTCTGCTCTGGAAAACGACTTAGGCACGTAGTATGGCCTAAAAATGGACGGTCGGTCATCGGCGGGTGTACGTTGGAGCTTCTCCTTCAAAAGGCGGCGACTGGCCAAAACATTTTTGAAGCCTTCCTTGTAGAAACGGACGTATCCCTTGCCAAGCTCGAAGTAGTATTTGGGGGTCGAATCGAAGTCTCGGCGGCGCGGCAGAGTAAGAGGAGGTGGTCGAGTCACAGCTGGAGGGTTCACAAGAGGATTTAGAGTCTTGGGCCCATCGTTGTGAATGGAGCGCGTCTGGAGGGCGATAGATGAGATGGAAGACCAATTATGCGTGCGAACACACTTGAGCTGTTGCCGACTTTGGCTATAGGCACAGAGCCGCCATGTCGTTTGGCAGCTCATCGAATTGGCGGTTTTAAGTCGAGGATGGCGAGTAGAATGGAGGGGTGTTGAATTCTGGTGCTGGAGGAGAGTTTGGGGACAGCTATGATGCGTCGGTGAATTAGACCCGCGAATCGGGAATTTCGGGGCCGATAGGTCGACCTTTTGGGGTTGAAAGCGTTTTGTATCGTTGAAGTCATGATTGCCAAACTCTCACAGTATTGACGACATGCTTGTGTACTAGATAGCACATTGATTTGGTGTATGGATGGATTTCTGGTTGTTATACGAGTATTGTTCAGCCCGAAGACTGTCATTATTTCTGAGCAACCAGTCTACAACACAGCTAAGCTCCCAAGCTCTGTGTAGCGATATTAAATCAGCGGAGAAAAGACACGCTAATTAGATGTAGGAAGAATGATATGATCTTGGCATATGATAATTCACAATTCTACTCTCTATTGTGTAACCCAAGCTTGAAGATCCCCGACCCGGTCCCAACCTCTCTGGCTTCTGCAAGGAACAAATATTGAGACCAGCACCTCGCAGGGAGAGGGCATGGATCACAGCCTTTCTCACTCGACTCAAGTCCAGCCTCCTCTTAAATGCAGGTTAAAAAGCATATGGCAAGGGATGCTGGTGATTTTACCCCATGGCATTGGCAGCCAGAACCAACGACTGGATCGCATGCACAAGGTAAGGAGTTAAAGTAATCAATCATTGAAGGAATAAAAGCAAAGTCAAGGATCCTCCGGGAATACTGACCGGCTTCACGTTAGTTGTTGGTTCTCTTTCTGTGCCTGACCCAAGTTCGGTACCAATCTCAACTGATTCTAGCGGATGGTCTTAGCGCCATAACATTGAAGACAGCTGAACAACTCTGTCTACAGCACACAAGACATATATTCATTGGATGCATATAAGACAAAAGCTCTTTTCTGCATAGAACAGTACGAGATGATATGCTTGGGTCTTTATTTTAGCATTGCCCTCTTGATTAATTCATTCACCCTCTAGAACAAACGTGCTCGTGCTCGCATCAAGCACACTAAAATGGCATAGACCCTTGACTTTTTTTTTGCGGGGAGTCACAAAGATATCTTAGTAATTGTCCGCTCTGCAGCCCTAAATAATTTTCATTGGTATCTCAACGTTAGAAAGGCTAGCCTGATAACCGAATTTTGGTGTGAAAAGAGCAGAGTGTTTGAACATCATAGCCCCCAACATGGTATACAAACAAATTGAATCTACACTCTAAATGGCTGAGAGGCTCATCATCATCATCTAGGTCCACGCTGATGCATCCAACTTTGCCAGTGGCATCTCAAAACATGATGCTTATGAGCAAGTCCTACTACAAGCCGAAGGGCTATTCACAGGACAGAGAAACTGGGTTCGTCAGATTGTCCCCTGATATATGAAATATGTACGCATCACTAACTCATGTCATGAACTCAGGTTTGGTGAGTCACTGTGCCTTCGTTTGAGAGAGTAAACCCCTAACGACTTATTACCAGCAACTTATCCAACGCTGCGTCTCTCCTCTGGCATGCGTACAAGTCACTCGATTCTCCAAGCAAGGAAGTCAACTGGGCGGGTAAGTCACCGACAATCTTGCCTCACCGCCGCTACTGTTTCCCATGGCAGCAAGACTAACTGAATATAGGCTTCTACGTTCTCGACAAGTCATCCGAAAAACCTCAGCTCATCCTAGGACCTTTCCAGGGCAAGGTTGCCTGCCAGACAATCGAATTCGGCAAGGGTGTTTGCGGTGCCGCGGCCCAGACACGGGAGACACAGCTCGTCAAGGATGTCGATCAGTTCCCCGGCCACATCGCTTGCGACGGGGATAGCAAGAGTGAAGTGGTAGTACCAATCGTGGTTGAGGGCAAGTTGGTGGCTATCATTGACATTGACTGTGCGGTGCTGGATGGATTTGACGAGGTTGATAAGACCAATCTAGAGGCACTAGCCGACCTGCTGGCGAAGAGCTGTGACTGGTAGGCTGGTCAGAACACCAGTAAAATAAAATAGAAATAAGAATGACATCAAAATGGATCATGTGTGGAATTTAACTCCTCTCATGCTCATAACGTATGAATCAGACTGATGCTCATTGTGATGATTTGTCTCCGGGTGCGGCGTAAATGGCGTAAATGTCTCGGTATCAGTCGAACAGCGTCTTCACTAGTATCCGTATTTGAGACATTGAAGATAGGAAACATGCTGTACGTTTTGGAGTGATATCCCCTGGTCAGATGTCGAGGAGGTGTCTTCTCAGTTTTGGTAGATCTCAATTTACGGATCGGAATGAATAATTACGAAAAAAATAAGGATTAATATAAAAACACCCTGCGAAACGGCAGAACCATCTATTGACAGGTTAATATGAATCAATGGTCTGAAGTAATGACATATATTGAATCCGTAGTCAACAAACCGGGAATTCTTCATGCTCCCTAGTCAAGGTAGTCATGGCAACAAGACAACCCTTTGAACAGTCAAACGCCTCTATTCCCATCTCGACCCTTGCAGCTCAATCAAAGATAAAACCTGATTTGTGGCTAGAGCCGCCCATTTAGAAGGACCCTGGACGCACAAATAACACACACACACACATTCAGGCTTCACTGTCTGTTTGTTTAGCTGCCAGTGGCTTTGCTCAGCTGATTACCTACCTAGTGAGTGGTACTGGACAGTAGAAGAGCCCCACCTAATGGAACTACTGTAATAGCAACAATCTAGTCGCATGGTTACTCACGGATCAAGACAAGTGATGAAAGGTGACATGCACGAAGTGGATCATTATTTGTGCTGCTGCGGTGGTTTGCTCGTGCTTGGATCGCCAGGAACAAGTATCGGAGACTGAACAGCGAAGCCAGTGGATACTTGAGTCGGGGTTTGTTCAGGTTTCTTTCATTTGAACGGCATTGCAGTTCAGCTTCAATCGTGAATGGGAACAGCATCCCGCTCAATTAGAAACTGGGCCCTTCTTTTTTTACTGGAACGACCAATTGCGCCGAAGGCATCAGGGATGATATATCGAAGATACGGCCAGCCATCGAGATTATCACGTCTGGTCTAAGAGTGCCCACCGCAGCCATTTGCCAATTTCTACAGCACAGGCCACGGAATGATGATTGATCACAGGCCCAAATATGACGGGAGGGGAGGACATGGGACCGTGAACCTCGTTGGGGAGAAAATATGGACGGGATCTAAATCCAAGGTTCTAACGAGCTGAGCGGGGGATTGCGAGCATGAATTGGAATGAAAGAGAAATCAACTGTAGTAGAATACACTAATAAGTAGCTACAATTAAATTTTTTTTTTGCCTACCAAGAGATGGAGGTGGAAACTGTCAACGTCACCCAATGCGCTTGGCAATCCGCCCAAATGCGAGCATTCGAATAATACGCGAGTAAGAAACCTCAGTTTCAGATTCCCATCGTGGCTGTGAAGTCTTTAAATGGCGAGGTGTTAACGCGTCCAGCACCTCTCTGACTAATGAACTCCCCTGAAGGTGCAACGACGCGTGTTGCGACGACTGGGACTTTGGCTGTGCTGTGTGTAGTGTAGTGTGGTCAATACGAGAGGACGACCTGGGGTTATCATGATCATGATACGCCTGGACTAGGTAGACTTCTGGTCGATCTTGAATTTGGAGTAGAATAAGCATAGGGAATTAAAGGGAGATACATCCCCCTGCCTCGATGCCATGCATGCTTATGCATCCGTCCATAATTCAATCGTCCCATTCTGTGGATTGGATGGGGGATCAGGTTGTAATCGGAACGTTCCTGAAATACCGGCTTTGACTGGAGAATATCAAGGTAAGGTAGTCAAGTCAGTCCATGTTCATATCACCAACCGCCTCGCCTCGTCTTGGGATTTCCAGCTTTATTCCATGCCAATCGCCTGACTTGAACATGGGTTCCAAAAAGCCCTGAATCTCGAAATCATCGCACTTCTCCTGCATACACAAGCATAATACTCTAATTCTCCTCAGGGAGAGTGAAGGAAAAAGAGTTCAAAACCCACTTGATATTCCCAGTCCCTTGTCCCTTGTCCCTTGTCCCTTGTCTCTTGATGAACTCTCCTTGGCCCTGGAACGGTTTGACGCCAACCCCAAGCTGTCCCTACCAATCCCAACCAATTAGAACCCTGAGACGACTCTTTAACATGGAAG
>JABGLY010000367.1:72366-96149 GCA_013623525.1 Fusarium dimerum | reverse complement strand
TAATATTAATAATATTAATTAAATTTAATATTATTTAAACTTCTTTAAAATTTTAAGACTATATAGCTTTTAATAGTATTAGCTATAACTATTAGACTTAGTTTTGCTAGACTTAGCTATATTTTTCTAATTAACTGACCTATTTATTCTAATCAGTTCCATCCTATTCAGCATATCTATTATTTTCAGATGCTTACAAAGTTCCAAAAATACTCCCTTAAGCTTACCAAGCTATCACGCCTTTCCTTCCAACCTATCAATTTCTCATTGTCGAGGGTCTTTTATCAGGCTTCTACCCCTACTTCCATTTCTCTTCAACTTTCACCTCTAACTAAAGTCTCGAGTTTGCAATCAATCACTGTTCCAGCGCTGGGAAAGGATCATAATTTCCCATTGTCCTTAGCCTATTCTCTCAAGTTGTCGCGCCCACTGACATATTGTAAACAGCTACGCCATTACTCCAACATGTCCTCAAAGTTGATTCCATCAAATCCTGACGAGGTCATGGTCATACGTAATGTTACACCAAACATTGCAACGTTTTCTGTGCCCTTCGCCCGTTTCGGCCGATTCAAAGTTGGCGGTAGAGGGACACTTGGTATGTGTTGTCACTCAAAATGCTTTCGTTTTGCATCAGTTAATCTTAGTTGTTAGTTCGCCTCACCAACGGCACCCTCGCTGTCTTTTCCCCAGTAGCATTCACCGATGCTACGAAGGCCAAGGTTGCTGAAATGGGCGGCAATGTCCAGTATATCGTCGCTCTTGATTACGAGCATCATATATTCATTTCAGAATGGGCCAAAGAGTTCCCTGAGGCCAAGATCATCGGCCCGGAAGGTCTTCCAGAAAAGCGAGCTGGACAAGATGATCCAAAGATCGGCAATGAGAAGTTTGCGGTCGTTTTCACCAAGGAGACGAAGCGCACAACTCGGATCGATCCAGCATTCGACGCAGATTTTCAATACGAATACGTTGATGGCCACGCCAATCTTGAAATCGTCTTCCTGTACAAGCCTGACCGGGTCCTCATCCAAGCCGATCTCGTCTTCAACCTACCACCGACCGAGCAGTACAGCAAAGTTCCTGGAGCTGAACACTCAGAGGGTTTCCTTGCCAAGGCTTTCGCTGGCGTTCAGAATCCTCACGGCGATGCCAAATGGATGAAACGTTTCAACTGGTATCTTGCTGGTAAGGACCGCAACAGCTTCAATGAGAGCATAAGAGTCATTGATTCATGGGACTTTGTTACCATGATTCCCTGTCATGGTGACGTCATTGAAGGTAACGCCAAGGACCTCTTTCACAAGGTATTCGAATGGCATCTGAATGGGCATAAGTAACCTTGGTTTGGAAAATATTTGATACCTCGAATTTGTTTCTTTTTGCTGAATTTTTGCTCCCCCTTTCTTCTTCTCTTATCAATGTTCTACCTGGCTCGAGAATGGCATGACTGGATGCAGGTAGTCAATACCTTGGGGAGTCGAGATCCACGCTATTTTTTATGTTCGTTGTGTTATGAAATGCTTGTTTTTGTTGCAGTATCCATGAAGCCTCTCAATACTGGTTGGAAATGTGAAATATGTATGCCATCACATGTCACGCCCGCATAAGAATGCAATCAGTGGACATCCATCATGTGCCTTATGACTGTTATTAGAATTTGTGCTATCATAATTACCTCGGCTGCTAAGACTTTTGTGGAATAGTGAGCATTGTGCTGTCATATCTGTCTTATCTTATCACCCTTATCAGCACACTACTCCACGTCCCCTCTCGTACCTGCGAACTGACCTACCTCCCACCTCATTCCTCTCGCATACATACCTACATACAAATAGACACCTCCCCACTTTCGCAGAGTGTAAAGGATAGTTTTTATTTATTGACGAGTACCTATATCGTTGAGCAGCTGAGCGACATACCTGCTACCTTAGGCTATCCGTCCGCCTCAGCATGATTTGAGGCATCATGGCTGAGTACGGGCGTATGGACCCGTTCTCATTTGCTGGCTCAAGAGATGTTCACCATCCAGTGAGCATTCGCATGTGAGCTTGATACTCCCTGTCCCGGAATGTCATAACGGTTTCTAATTTGGGTCGGTCTTCAGAATGAACCTTGAAGGCGATGAACCCCCCTTTAGATATTCCACTCTTCTCGAAAAGCCCGATCTGCGACATACTGGGTCAAACACTAGGTTGGCTTTGCCCCTTCTCTTCTATCTTGTCACCTGGTTTTCTAACTCACTATGAAACGAAGCCCTTTCTCCGATCTACACGTAACCGCTCAGATCTGGGCTGGCTCCAAACCTCTGACGGTACCTGTACAAACCGCTTACAAATCTTTTCGGTCTGAGCGAAAGTATGAATAGCGACGACTTAAATATGCTTAAAGACCTAACATCGAGACTAGATGGAATGAATGGCTTCAGCTCCCTATCACATACGACGCTCTGCCTATAAACTCGTTTATCGCCATTACAGTATGGGACGTGTCACCTGCTGGAGGCAAAGGAGCATTAGGCCATGCTGTACCTTTTGGTGGCACAACCCTGCCTCTTTTCGATGAGGATAACCAGGTGCAAAAAGGTCGACAAAAATGCTTCATCCACCGTCATAAACATGCTGA
The DNA here is from genome assembly GCA_013623525.1 of Fusarium dimerum. Classification (NCBI taxonomy): domain Eukaryota; kingdom Fungi; phylum Ascomycota; class Sordariomycetes; order Hypocreales; family Nectriaceae; genus Fusarium; species Fusarium dimerum. The sequence continues at coordinate 93,524 of JABGLY010000367.1, read as the reverse complement.
CGGAACTGACAATACAACCACTCCGGCTCTTATGGTTGGTAAGAAACAACAGTCAAACTCTCGGAAAGGCCCAATCCTGTCTCTAGATAAGGATGCTGAAGAACTGGAGCGTATGGAGCTTCTCTTCAAGAAGCATGAAATGGGTGAGATCCCACGCGTTGACTGGCTTGACCAGATGGTCTTCCGGAGTTTTGAGAAGCGAGGTTTGCAAGCAGCCAAGTCCTCAATGAAGATGATGCAGCGACAAAGAGCCGTCAACAGAGAATCTGACTCCAACACTATTACTAATGAGGCTGACGACGACCGGCCCGGTCCGTCTACGTTTCTTCTCAACATCGAGCTACCTCGCTTTGACTTCCCGGTGGTGTTCTCTGACCATGAATACGACCCTCCCCCTATTTCGTCTCTTCAGAATCTGTCCATGTCACAGACCAATATTCCTCGCAGACAGCCCCAGGTTCAGTACGGTCCAGGCATCAATGCTCTCGATGATGCCTCAACGGGTCATGGAAGTAGGCTGGTCAAAGTGTACGATCCTGAGGTGGGACACAAAGATAACCCAGCCGAGGCAAAACATCGTCGACTGTTTCGCAGCTCACATCGACACGGAATTCTTGACAAGGACCTCAAGCCGAATGCCAAAGTTCGTGACGAGCTAAATCTTATCATGTCTTACTCTCCAACTCATGTTCTAACGCCAGAGGAGACTGATTTGGTATGGAAGTTTCGCTATCATCTGACTCGCAACAAGCGGGCTCTCACCAAGTTCGCCAAGTCCGTCAATTGGAATGACCACAGTGAATCAAAGCAGGCCATCCAGGTACTCAGTCGCTGGACTGAGATCGATGTTGATGATGCACTTGAATTGCTCGGTCCCTCTTATGATAATCCAGCCATTCGGTCTTATGCTGTGGAACGTTTGCGGAAAGCTGACGATCGAGAATTGTTGTTGTACCTACTTCAGCTGGTTCAGGCTCTCAAGTACGAACACATTTCAACTGACTCAACTGAGGAAAGTAGTCGCGATTCCTCTTTGGCGCGATTTTTGATACAGCGCGCAGCTGCCAACTTCCAGTTGGGCAATTATTTTCACTGGTATTTGATGGTCGAATGTGACGACGCCAGCCCCGAACAGGGTACTGACAACCGGAACATATATCGCAAAGTTGCGTACGAATTCATGGCGGAACTAGTCAAACAGCCTAGTGGGGTTGAAGATCGGAAAACTTTACTTCGACAAGCTGAGCTGGTTGCTGTTCTTTCCAGGATAGCCAAAGATGTCAAAACATCTAACGAATCGATACCCAAAAAGGTCGACCGACTAAAGCATCTGTTAGCAGATCCAAAGAATGAGCTTCTATCCTTTGACCCTCCTTTGCCGCTACCTCTGGATCCTACTGTTCTCATCACAGGCGTTATCCCCGATCAGAGTGTGGTCTTTAAATCATCCCTGAATCCTTTCAAGTGTACTTTCAAAACCTCTACTGGAAGCACGTATCCCATTATCTTCAAGCTTGGTGATGATCTGCGGCAAGATCAGCTTGTGATTCAAATCATCACACTTATGGATCAACTATTACAGAAGGAGAACCTCGACTTGAAGCTGTCTCCTTACAAGATTTTGGCTACGAGCACATCTGCTGGTGCCTCTCAGTTTATACAATCTGCCAGTTTGTCCAGTATTGTCAACAAATTCAAGACGAACCCAGCGCTAGCTTACCTCAAGTACCACAACCCTGATGATAAACAACCTCTGGGCGTTCGGCAGGAAACTTTAGACACTTACGTGAGATCCTGCGCAGGGTACTGTGTCATTACATACATCCTGGGTGTCGGTGATCGCCATCTGGAGAACTTGCTGTTAACCCCTGATGGACACTTCTTCCATGCCGACTTTGGTTTTATTCTTGGCCGCGATCCCAAGCCTTTTGCGCCACTGATGAAGCTCTCTAAAGAAATGGTGGACTGCATGGGCGGTGTCAATTCTGAGCACTACCATCAGTTCAAACAATATTGCTTCTTGTCTTATACAGCGTTGCGCAAGTCTTCCAATCTGATATTGAATCTTTTCAGCTTGATGGTTGATGCCAACATCCCTGACATTCGACTAGAACCCGACAAGGCGGTGCTAAAGGTCCGTGAACGCTTCCATTTGGAGCTCAGTGAGGAAGAAGCACTGCGATATTTTGGGAGGGTCATTGAGGATGCATTGACTGCATACGCACCTGTGGTCATCGATAAGCTGCACGAGTGGGCACAAGCCTTCCGAGCGTAATATTAAGGCATCTCCACAATGCAGATAGCAAACTGTCACAATACCACAATCAAATCATGGAGGTATCAGATTCATCACAATATGTTTTAACGTGGCAAGCATTCTGTCCAAATTACAAAGAGTCTGCGTGCTAATGTTCAATGCTTTTGTGCTTTTCTTTTCTTTCATTTATCATGCCCAGAAATATGAATATGGATCGCATGTCTTTTGTTGCCATCATTACAACCATGGTGAGCATTTGTATACGAAAATGGAGGTGACAAGGGCCAAAGGCAGCTCCATTGCTTTGATTGTGATGTGAAAACTTGCCCCATTTCCTTCCTACATAGCCTTACGTTCGTTCGTTGAGCGTTTTGCTCAGGTTTCACCAAATGTGAAAACGCCCTTGCCACGGCGAAAACCTTGCAGGCCCTGCTGAACAGCATTACGCAGCGTCTCTTCTTCGGTGTCCCAGTCCCACTTGACCTCTTCCACTGGCACATCTCGGAACTGACCTGAGCGGATAATGTCAAGCACGTCATTAATCATGTGCTGTCGACCGGTTGGGTCACGCTCGTTCCATCGGCTCAGCCAGAAGCCGACAAAGCGGATGTTCTTGAAAATGAGCAATCCCACAGGTAAGGACACGGGCTGCTTGGCCATGCCACCGTAAGAGACCATGGTTGCGTCTTCACCGAGCGAGCGAGCGATGGCAGTTGCAGACTTGCCACCAACACAGTTAAGGCCCAGACCAATCGATTCGCGGCCCTTGCGAGTGATCTCAGCCAGCTGGTCCTTCCATTCTCTTGCGAGAAACTGGGATTCAGTGACGACAACGTCAGCGCCCAGGTCTTGCAGCTCCTTTTTGAGGGCCTCGGTTGACTCAGGCGACTCTCGATCTCGGATAACGTTGATACTTCTTAAGCCCCAAAGCTTGCCAAACTGAATGGCAGCTCGTCCAACGCCAGAGTTGGCACCATTCTGTATGAACCACTCACCGCTCCCAACCTCGAGAGGGCGCATTCCCAAGCCAGCCTTAGGACCAGCATCTGGGCCATATGATCGCAAGATGCGATATGCTGTGCACGGGTTTACACTAACAGTTGCAGCTTGGATAGCAGTCAAACCGTCCTTATTTATCTTGATAAACTTGTCGGCCTCATCAACAGCATGTGTCCTCCATGTTCCAAATTGGCCGACAGCTGGGAGAACCCAATCACCCTTTTGTAGAGATGATGAGCCGCCAGTGGACACCACTTCGAAGACGCCTTCGTTGCCCGGAACGACAGAAGGTTCCGAGGTACCAATCAACGATGTGAAAGCCGGCTTAGAACCATAGGTTCCTTGGATCGTGTTGATATCAGCTGGGTTGATGGGGGCAGCGAGCGACCGGACGAGAACGGAGGAGGAAGGGATAGAGGGAGAGATGGAGTGCGTGTGTAGTCTGGCACCTGTTAGCGAGCAAAGCTGAGGCAACTATAGGGCACTGACTTGAGAACGTCAGAAGGTTCACCATATTTGGAGAAGACAAGGGCCTTTGCTTGAGTATAGCCATAAGGGCCAGACTTGCGTCGCACTGCAATTCGGGGGAGCTGCCCGAGGCAATGGGCCTGGAGTCTGGCCGATGACCGGGTGAGTCCCGAGACAAATGGCCGCATGTTCAAGCACTGTGAGCTAGCCATGATGGTACGCGTCGATGAAGACAATTCAATTTCGTATGGCTTCAAAGGCTTATTGGATAGCGTCTAACCAAGAACCAGAAACAAGGGCAGTAGTGTACGGGACTTGAGTGAACAGACTGTCCAAGGAATTAATGAGAGCTCGGTTATCTGAAGGATCCAAATCAACTTTGCAGTAGAGTACGGTAGCTCAATAGCTTGATATGGAACCTTGTGGACATGACGTTTGGGCATGGTTTGCTTATCCAATCAGCATATAAAGCTGGTGTGCAAAAGGTGGGGCTGATTTATTCCCCAGACTGGACCAGTTTCATATCTTGAAACTAAGAAGTCGAGTTATAAACATGGAAGAACTATAGTTCGCATTGTGTATTGACGGTAATCACTGTGTGGAGGGGAGCGAAAAATCTGACTCTAATCAGGAGGAATCTTAATTGCTGATCTGGGTTGATATCGAGTGAATAAAGCTGGATTGATCACGCTGCACATCTATGCGAGGAATATCCGTAAATCAGTGTATGCTCTCATACCCAGTTCAAATTTCGCGGTACAAGGCGCATGTATGCCAGCGGGTTTCGAGCCGGGCAACCACAGCAACCACTCTCAGTTTCAATATAATTTACACGATGGCTAGCAATTGGGTTGGATAGGCCTGGGGGGCTGGGTCACGGTCACGAAAGGTGTCGATCTGCGCAGTTGTTTCTTTGTGAGCTACGAGTAAATAGCCAGAAACAAAAGACGTGAGTGGCGTCAGCATGTTTGATAAATTCTCCATACCCAGGTAGGTACATGAGAGAGGGCCTTTGGCAGGTCTTCAACAAGGCATCTTAGTAGGTAGTAGGCGCTGTAAGTTCAGTGCATTGCAGCGTGTCTACCAGCACACTTGATCAAACAATTTGGACCCTTTGTTTGTTTCACGACAGCCATGTAGAGATTTGCAGGGGGGCTAACTAGCCCAGTTCGTTTATTGTGATTAGGTAGTCTAATCAATTAGTCTTGGTTGATAGCATTGCAGGTCCCGATATTGTTGCGGGAGATTTATGGCCGACCACAGACGATAGGCCTCCTTGCTCGGCATGAAGTCAATGCGAAAATGCATTCTACCAATGATGCGGCCGTTGTTGTTGTCGTGATGAGTTGACATACTAGTTGGTAGAGTACTGTACATATCTGGAAATGTGTGCGGAGCAAGAATCACGGTGTCTAGCCAGTTAGAATATCAAGATTGACGGGAGACTTCTTAAGCCTCTGTGTGTGTTTGGCGAATAAGAGCACCGATATCGTGTATATTGTAGCTACATAAATTCCCAGACTTAGACTGTTGTTATGGCAGCCCGATGAGTGTACATGGACTTAAGGATACTTACAAGTCGCTTGTTCTGTACCTACCTAGGCTCGTCTCTTTCTACCGCTGATCAAATAGGGGCTTCGTCAGGTGCTGCACTTGTCACCATAGAGCAGCTATAAAAGTGTTCTCAGTGCTCTGTACCTGTAAAGTACTCTCTGGTGAGTAAATTGGAAGGTACATAGTGCCAGTCCTGGCCAACCTCCCTTCCCCCAACCAATAGGTAGGTTCATGCCAGAGTTGGCATGACTCCCTCTTTCCCCTCCACTACAACCCAGAGTTCAACTCAGATTTCCGAATTCATCTTGCACCTAACATTTTCGTCCTTTTTCACATCCTCAAAAATACAGGTCGCACCACGACAGTTGCACAACGCCTGACCATTTGCTTCCTATCTCGTCGCCAACGACATCTAGAGAGCCTTACGCATCGGTATAAAAACCAGGCCTAACCTACTGTAGTGAACTGCAGGGCGGTTTTTGATATACTATTACGCTTACGGCTCATTATCATTACACACGTCCATTTCCATTTCCGAAGTACACCGCGCCACGCACGACTCTCGCTGCACAATCCTTGCTCCCAGTCGTCACGGGCAGCCACCCTCTTGCTCCTCCCAGTCGACCCCTGCTCCAATTTTCCTTATTCAGTCTTTGGTTCCTGACAGGCTACCCTACCTTGGAGGAATCCCGGGATCTAGCTTGGTCTGAACTATTACTCTCCTTTCCCATCGTTGTTCTTGCGGGGAGACGCTTTCTTTATTCGTCATCTTCCGTTTTGCTCTCAAACGGTTGTTCTGATCAGCAGAGTATCTCTGATATCATCAACTCTTCATTCTACTGAGCTCTTGTCCACTTTATTTTCTGGACCGTACCACCTCTCTCCCTCGTCTGCTCCAACTTCACCCCCAATATTCCTATCGAGCCGTCCACGAATCGTCCCTAATTGCTATCGCGACTTACTGCAACCCAGAAATAATATGTCGTCTCTCTTCAACAATGGTAGCGGGTCTTCCCGCTTCCAGCTACCTGCCCTCAACCTCAACTTTGGAAGCATTACAGACGGCACCGACATTCCGCCGCCCCCGGAATCGCCTGTTCAGAAGGTCCCGACTCCTCCTCACACGCCGCCACCTGTCAAGGACGCTTTCAAAGACGTGAAGCAGGATGCCGACAAGGACACCCGAAGCAGTACCAATGCTGCGAGCACTGCCACTTCTCAGGAGAGCAAGTCTTTTCCTTCCAATGGTAATTTTGCAGGAACGAAGCGCTACGCGGATGATGATGCGCCCCTCAGCCCAGCCGCGTCCAGCCGCCAAGGCAGCATTCGTCGCCTCTTTAGTAGGAACATGTTGAATAACAGTTATGCAGAGGGTCAAATGTCTTCGTCAAATGGCAACCTCCCGTCCGCCGCTAGCCACAACAACTCCACCAGCAACATCCGGCCATCAAGCCAGAGCGGCGCTAGCTACTTGGACGAACGCAAATCGAGAAGAAGCAGCGGCTGGTTCAGACGAATGAGGTCCAGTGACACTGCTTCTAAGCGATCCAGTACCATGATGATTGACGAGGCACCTCGTGCTTCGACACCAAAGAAGCCCCTGGGTCCGCCGCCTCCCATGATTCCTGAATTGGGCGACATCGAAAAAGATAACGGTAGCCTTGGTGTTGACCTTTTCAAGAACATCAAGTAACAGGCCATATCCTATAAAGCTTACGTCCACGGACAAGACACAGAATGGTGGTTCAGCCATCAAAACCAGCATTATTATCATCATCGTCATTATTATTCTTCCAGCACTTACAGTTTACTCCCCTACCAACGTTGTCCTCACCTTGTCTGCCTCAAGGCCGGAGCAACGCAGCCATTTTCTCTCTCATCAACATCTACTTTACATCGATGACAATTACTCTTAAGATAAAGGATATTCTGTCAGTTACTATCGAACAATCTGCCAACTGTTTGAGCGTTATGCTGCGCTGGGCCTCGTCAAAGAGTTGGGCTTTTTTTATGGCAAGCAAAAGACGAAAGGTGTGGAAGAGATTAGATTGCAACCGGTGCGGTCAACGCAGTTCAATAAGATACCCGGCTCCTCTGCGAGCTCAATTGCTCGGCATGCGACACTTGGACTTTTTTGTTTATTCTTTGCTATTACTTTTTCTGTATTTAGCGACGTGGTATTGCGTTGCAGCGCTAATGAGCTGCCATGAACACCGAGTTATCAACGAAGCTGGTATCCCTTGACATTTTACACTCCATACACGTATCTGCTCGAATGTTATCACTCTTACAAAGACGTTGACTCTGAAATGCGTCAGTGTCAGCACGATTTGTCAGATCCAGCGTCTGGTTTATTTGTTCCTCAAACGTCGATCGCAGCCAGAGGCCGATCTCCAGGCTGAGAAGAAACCTCTCAATCCATTGTAAATGTGCTGTTGTTATCGTCACGGCGCAACCGCAGATGCACGACACGTCTTAATTACTACGTACTTTTTTATTCATCATGCCTACCATAGTGGTGAGTGGCTGTTACTTGACAGGTTCCGCGCAGTGACAAAGATCACATTTTTTTTAGTTATTGAGAGAACCAACATGTCAAAAGGAGGTCGTTTTCTTGTTAAACACGTTCCCATCTATCAGCAACTTTGGGCGTTATGCTGTGAATATCACTACTTATCTCCACAAAGCACGATACCGAAGCCATCTAACGTACGGCTTCATTACCCTTTTCTTCATCTTCCAAACCTTGAGTTTCACTATCATTACTATAGGTGACTGAATCCTCCGGCTTGCCCTCTCGGCATGCCCATGCATCGACCAAGCGCAGCGTCTCCCGACTCCATATCCTGTTCATGATTGATAACCGCACGGGGACTAGGGCAATGATAATCAAGGGGAACGCCGGCGCCGCAACTGTTAGGGTCACTCCAAAGACAATTCCTGTCATGACGATCTGCGTGATCGTGTACATGTGAATACCAATCCAGCTGACGCCATCTGGAAGTTGGGGAAGGTCGGAGGGCGGCGTAAGGAGGTTAACAACCCTGTCAAGGATTGGGTTAACCGAAAGGGACTGATAGCCCATGAACATGAAGAGGCCGGCAAGGACTGACGTCTGTGTGAGGCCGAGCAGCTTTTGCAATGGAGGCGAGACAAAGACGAGAATGAGCGCCGCCTGGATGAAGTGCGAGTATCGCTGCTCGTATGTCCGAGCCGTCGGCCTAGGAGATCCTGGCTGTTCACCATCTTCAGCCGGTGGGGTTTCGAGAACGTAGTGCATCAGGGACTCGGAGTGAAGTGGTGCCTGTGGTAAGAGTCCGTTCGCTGGGGGGATTCCAAGGATACCGCAGATGATGGTAGTCGTGCCCAAAAGGGCCACATCCCAAGCATAGCCACCTGGCTTCCTAGTTCCATATCTTTTGCCAGTACAGATGATGCTACTGATTTCGTGATCGAAGTAGAACAGCACAGTAACGATAGCACCTGGGATAATGGACAAGAAAACCCACTCAATAGGCAGCTCCCAGAAACGGACAAAAAAAGTCGATCGATCAGGGTTTGTAGGCCGGAATGTCGTCTGCACCTCAAGGCGTACGTGATCCAAGGAGGCCAACTCGCCCACATACGGCATGCCGATCCAGAATATTATTGATATGGCGGCGGCGTACTCAGTAAGTCCAAGGCGAATGTAGCGATGGAACATGGGTTTCCAAGAGTTGGCCGTGGACAGGAGAATTGCCAATAGGCAAGTCCCAAAGGCTCCAATGACGGCGTACAAGAATGCAGCTAGAGAGACACGAGCATGCGTGCGTTTAAGTTCCATGGCTGCCTTGTGAAAATAGATGACACTATTGAGAAGAGAAAAGATATCGGCACTGAAGTTGGTGACATACTGCATGGTCCAATCATGGGCGTTGAATATGGCCAGAAGATAATGCATCCATCCAGCATGAATCAAAGACCATGCCATGACGGGCAGGAATTCCACCTTAGTTGTCGAATTAGTTTTGTGTAGATCCAAGATTGGTCAATCTGGTAACGAAAAAGAACTACTCACGTGAAAATGTTGCTCGCACAAGGTATAAACATTCTCAGCGAGAACAGAAAAGGGCCCAGTAACGCCGAGGATGGTGAGAGGCTGTCCCGAGAACCTAGACAAAGGAGACATGACAGTTAGTGGCATATAAATTGAAGCCGGGATGTTCCACGGTGTGTGAGGGCATCAACGTACAGGGCAAACACAATACCACAAAGCCCTGTGCTGAACACAATCTCAATTGTTCCCCAGGATTTACCCGTCAGAGTGTACAGATCACTTGCAAAAGTGATGCCTGGAAGAATATTGGTGAAGAAGATGTATACTGCACTGGCAATAACTTGCTGATTGAGGACTTTCCAATCTGAGATCCATCGATGTCTAATGTTTATAGCATCTTGTTTGAGGAGTCGAAATGGCCGCAACTTGCCTCTCTTGCTGAAATATTTCGACGGCTTCTTAGCCACGGTGGGTGCAGGATTCTCAACAGTATCTGCCGAGGCTGCTGTGTCATTCGGTCGATCAGAGACGTCCTGCGAAGCCGTCCTTATCACATCGTTTCCAGTTCGGTGGTTAAGTGTTCCCGATGGGTTAGATGGAAGGATTGCCGAGGAGGCATTGGACTGGCCGTTCGCCCTATCCTCCACTGAACTGTTTACCATTTGAAGAAAGACGGAGTTCAGGGCTCGGATATGAAGTAGCGTTGGTACGACGAGGCAATGATATGTCAGTTAGAACGAGGGAGAAAACATGCTGAACAAAGAATTGAAAGACTGAGGGTGGTCTAAGGTAATATGCGTGTTAATAAATGCCAAGGAATATCGTGGTGTCTCGTCTCTCTCGCTTTTCCTTTAGCCTTGAGCTAACTTGTCTATCTCTCACTCCCCTGTGTGTGTGCGTGTGTCCATGTGTGTCATCGGTGAAGCAAAGAAGAAAAAGATGAAGAGACTTGCTAACTTCATTCTTCTGGTTTCGACTGTGGCCAGAGCCGCGTGCCCTGGCCTGCATCTTCAATTGGTCCAACAGGTTTCTCAGCAATGACGTAGTAAACTCTCAATTTTGGCAACCTCTCTTTATCGATAAGCCCGGTTTACCTTCCGCAAGTTTACCCTTTTTTTTTTCCCGCCCCCTTTTATGTAACTGCGGGGCAAGGCTGAGATACCACCACCAGCCACTCACTCTGTTTGTTTCATCAAATTTCTTGTCATCATTTACACAAGGCTGATGATCAGATCAGAACTTATACAATTGTCTAGCTATCGCTACGCGGGGGGAAAAACGATAATCGCAGACTTTCCATTTATGCTATCCCATTAAACCTATTACTATGCTATACTACTCACCATAATATCAACACTACCTCTCCTACCTTGTTCTACCTGTGTAGAGGTATGGCGCAATTCATACCCCGTTCATCCTTCGCGGTACCCAACTCGATTCCGAAAACATATTATCTCGGCCACCACGCTGCTGGCCAAGCCAAGATCGTCAAAACCCTCTCAAACATATCTTTGATCCTCGAATGTCGTGACTTTCGTCTACCACTATCCACCCACAATCCACAGCTTGAGCGCGCCCTCGCCGGTCGAGAACGAATTATTATATATACCAAATCCGATCTCGGTACCGCAAGTCCCCATGCCCCTAATGCTTTACGAAAGCTCTACGGTAACCGCCTGGTTTTTTGGGACAAAAATAAGGATGCCACAACGAAGAATCTGTTGAAAAAAGTGAGAGAGGTGGCAAAGGCAGTCGACTCCTTAACCGGCATGCGATCACTCATTGTAGGCATGCCCAACGTTGGAAAGAGCACTTTGTTGAACGCTCTCCGCAGGACTGGAACACCGGACCGCACGGCAAAAGTAGCCAAGACGGGTGACCAGGCCGGTGTCACCCGTAAGATCGGTACTCCGGTTAGGATTCTCGAGTCTGAAGATCGAGGAGGCTTCGGTGACGGTGCGTTTGTCTTGGATACTCCGGGCATTTTTCAACCATACGTCGACGATGGCGAGACCATGATCAAGATTGCTCTGGTACAGGGCATTAAGAAAGGTCTAATTCCTGACGAAATTCTGGCTGACTACCTATTGTATCGTCTCAACCTCCAAGATCCCACTATCTATGCCGGATATTGTAGCCCTACAAACGACATTGAAATCTTCTTGACCGCCGTCGCCAAGAAAGAAGGCAAGCTCAAGGCTGGTGGGCTACCTGCATGGCAAGACGCAGCGGCCAGAGTATTATCACAATGGCGAAACGGCAAACTGGGCAAATTCGTCCTCGACGATCTGTCCGATGATGCTATCGCCGAGTACCAGACCCGAATACTGCAGCCCAAGCTGAGCATGAACCAAGCAAAGAAACAGCAGAAACAGGCTAGAGCCCAGGAGCAGGCAGGCGCTTAGTGCTATGATAGAAAAGTGGAGATTAAGTTAATGTGTGAGTTCTGTATACTAGCCCATGTCATGGGAGATTTCGGCAATGTAATGAGAAATAAAATGTATCATAGCTATGTATGCTTAAGGGATCATAAAACAAAAACAACAATTTTCTCACAAGAACGCATGTATAGTCTGGTGAGCTGCGAATTCGAACTGAGCTCGATAAGTGCTGCAACAAGTTTGATGTTGAATAATGCGCGAACGGATACATACCAAGCCCATAAAGTAAGGGGGAACTCCAAATAAACAATACAAAAGATTCGACCTCTTGAGCATCTTCCTTGATGCTTGCTAGTTGACGCCCAATGATGCATTCAAACCAAACTCCAATCGCCCAGAATCTATACTGACTCTTTGTTTCAGAACAAGTGTCGGGTTGTAACCAAATTGCCTCAACCTTTTTCGACCTGGTCGAGCTAGCGCGCATACTGACTCTGCCACTTGACCATATCACGCGTCAGAACATCCATCATCTCCATACAGCTTAGATCCTTGAAGCTCTTCTCTTGTGGGATCTCCCCAGAAACGCCATTCTCGGCAACGGATGATTGGCTTTCCACATGCCCATTGGCGCGAGGGGTTGATGCCTTTTGCGGTGACACTTGTCCGCTATTTCCATTAGAGAAGGGAAATGTTTCGGCGGCTAGATCGACCTGTGTTCTTGATATAAAATCCATGATAGCGCCAACTCGTCGCTTCATATCAACCATACTCAGTTTGTGTGGTAGGTTTGACTTGGATTTGCCATGGCGGTGTTCGTTGGTGGTTTTAGGGTGACTGGTTACATCATCGCCATTTTTCTGAATATCCCGTGACATCGATCGTGCTGGAGAGTCGCCGTTGTCCGCTTCTCTCTCTCGGTTCAACTGGGTTTTGGCTTTGCCTTTCTTGAGATGACCACGACCGCCTCGTTTATTCGTGCTTCCACTTGGCGGAGCAGTGGCTGGAGATGTGTCGGGAGTGGGTTGTTTAGCCACAGGAGCTTCGACTGCAACGGGGGTTTCAATACTCTCGGTGGCAATTGGCTTAACCGGTGCTGCTGGTGCTTCCTCAGAGGGATCTGAATCTTGAGAAAGGTCAGCTAGAAGTACCGAGTGTAGAAATTCATTCAACACACCTTCACCTCGACGCCTCTCGGCACGGCCCTTACGCTTATCAGCAGCCTCCTGTCTCTGACGTTCCTTTTCCTCCTTCTCATCCTTTTCCTTGATGCTTTTGTGACTCCGAGCCTTCTTCCCACCATTTCGTGTATGTAACTCTTCTTCGGACTCGTCACGGTTCGGCGTCTCGGTGGGCTCCGGGGGGGGAGAAGCCGAGTGGGAGCTGGTGCGTTGTCTCTTGACTTTGGAGAGATTCCTTCGACTTGTTAGTTTCTTATCTGGGATCCAGTGTCCTGCATCCACATACTCGTCACTTTGACTGCGCGTCCTCTTATGTCGCCTTATCAGGTGTTCCGGAGCGTCGAGAGGAACATCCTCTTTGCTCGCCTCAATAGCTCGAAGTAACTGCTCGTCCTCGTAGGCCCTGTCGCGACTATTCATTGTAGAGCGGCGCTTCGACGAATATGACGCCGATGTAGGTCTCGAACTCTTGCTGCCACTGGGTTTGGGCGAACGAGCCCCATCCTTCACAATCGAGGTGGCTCTCGACGTAGAGCGAGACGGGCGTGTGAGGGGAAGGTATTTGGAATATTTTTGTCTGGGAGAGAGCACGTGTCAGCACTGGCTCATAATCCAGGACCTTCTCGGGAGAGACTTGGGACTCAGGTAAACATAGTTCACAGATTTCAAGAACAACAGAATTAAAGAGATGCCCTAGTGTTCAGACGATAATGGCAGGGAGGTCTTGTTTCGGTTCGCAGGGGAAACATACCCATTCACAGCAGTATGGATTTTGTGCAGGTCTTTGCGGCATTGTTCGCAGAAATATTCATCTGGTGAACTCTCGGCACTGAAAATTCCAACGCATGCGCCATGTTGCCAGACCTTGCAAACGTCGCACTGCACGAAGAACCCTGTGACATCCTCAGTGAACTCAATGGCTGCGAAGATGTCGGCGTCGGCTCCCTCGACCGGTGGTTGACCTGGATACTCTTCAGAACCACAAAGACAACGGACGGCTTCATCCTCTTCTTCTGGGAGGTCGTCACTGCCTGTCGGCATGTCAAATATGTCTTGTTTCGCAGCCCTCTCGGCCTCGTCATCGTGATTTCGCTTTCGTCTTCGGCCGAGAAGAGTGTCGTCAAAGTCCTCGGGCGGCTCAGAGGAGAGCGAGCCGCTTGGAGTGGACTTTGCAGAGGATGGTTTATTTATGGATCTTGTAGTGCGTTCGGCGCGGCCAGACATGCCTGAAGATACTGAAGATTGCTGTGATTGTGAATTGGTGGCGCGGGCTCTTGATGAACGCCGCGGCGAGGGAGGCGCCATTGAGGGAATCGACCGTGGAGTGGGAGAGGAGGATTGCAGCGCAGGAGGATAGAATGAAGGGACGGCCTGATGACGAGCCGTAAAAGTAATTAAATCCAGGAGATTGAAAAGTGATGTAACCGGGAACGACAGGGAACCCGAGAACGAGTCGAGCCGAAAGAATTGTAATTGCGGTAGGAGTAGGAGTAGTTAAGCTGGTGGGTGCTGGTCAACAGGACCAGCGTCGATGCGACTATTGAAAGTGAAGCGGCAATGAAGTCACAAGTTTTGCATAGAATTGGATAGTGAGCATGTCGAACAATACCAGAAACGATACGATCATGACATGCGCAGGCCGTGTAGTAAGAGGTAGGATGCGCAAACGCTTGCTTTGTTGCGGAGGGTAGGATGTCGAAGACGTGAGAAGCAGCTCGGGGTGGGAAAGTGGGCGCGGGCAGGATAAGATGGAGGAGGCCGAGCATGAAGCGCAGGTAAGGTCGCTTTCAAAAAAGCTAATCACACGCTCTACACTACCTAACCTCCTCACACTGTACTGCGCAGCACCACACCACTGACGACCTGCCTACTAACATAGACAGTCCAGCGTCCCACCCAGAACAGGTTTGTCTCAGGTACTGAGACTACATCCACTGGAACTGAACAAGGGTCTGGGTTTTTCAGTGTCCGTCCCAATTTTTTCACTCCCCATTGAGGAAACAGTCCATCCGCTTGCAGGCAAGTAGAGTTTCGCGCCACAAATCAATTTTACACCGCCCATAAGACACGTTGTCCTACCATTCAAAACGGTGAGTTGCCATTGCAGATTGGACATGTGTGGCTAAACCAAACCAGTCCGTGTAAATTCTGACAATGGTTGGTGATCCACCTTTTGAAATTCTGAAAGGCTTAATCCTCATACTTTTTTCCCCTCAGGTCATGAGCCCTCAATTTGACTGATCAAACATCAATCTACTCTGCTCACCACTCCAATACCTGTTTCAACTAACAACGACCACCATTGGGTTAACAAAATAGCTCGAAGATGTCTCTCCCTACCCTCACATCCATCAACCTTAAATCTCTACCGCTCGTCGCAAGCGGTAAAGTGAGAGAACTATACAAGCTTGAGGATGACTCATCCTTCCTCATGGCTGTGACTGACAGAATCTCTGCTTATGACGCTGTTTTGGCCAGTGGTATTCCTGACAAGGGTGCAGTCCTGTGTCAAATCTCCGCTCACTGGTTCTCCGTCCTCAGCGCCCAGATACCGGAACTGAAGCACCACATGATCTCCCTCGACCCTCCTGCCGCTCCCCAGGTTGTGACCGAGTCCGAAAGAGCCGCTCTCCGTGGCCGCTGCATGCAGATTCGATCTCTCAAGGTCTTCCCGGTTGAGGTCATTGTTCGGGGTCATATTACTGGATCGGCATGGAACGAGTATGAGAAGCATGGTACTGTCCACGGCATTGCCCAGCCAGCCGGTCTCAAGCGCTGCGAAGCTTTTCCAGGAGGTCCCATATATACCCCTTCTACCAAAGCGCCAGCCGGTGAAAAGGACGAGAACATCTCTCCCGAGGAGGCCAAGAAGATCGTTGGCGAAAAATACGCAGCACGCATTGAAGAACTCGCCCTCAAGATCTACAAGGTTGCTCATGCTTACGCTATGGAACGTGGAATCGTCATTGCCGATACTAAAATGGAATTCGGTCTTGACGAAAAGACTGACGAGATCGTCTTGGTGGATGAGGTCCTGACTCCTGACAGTTCTCGATTCTGGCCTGCCCCTGTCAATGTCGGCATCGAACAGCCTAGTTTTGACAAACAATTCGTCAGAGACTACCTGACCTCTCACGGTCTCAAGGGAAAAGAAGGCGTTGAGCTTCCTGATGATGTTATCAACGAAACAGCAAAAAAGTACAGAGAGGTGTTTGAAAAGTTGACTGGCAAGTCTCTCGATCAGGCTCTTTCAGCACTGAGCAATTAAGCTTTTGTTCATCAAGCAACGGTTCTGAGCTTGGGGCAATGCTGTCTTGGTCTGCGATGATCCAGCCTACTAGGTAGTAGAGTAAAGGAAGGAAGGAAGCAAGGAAGGAAGCAAGCAAACGAATCATGACAATAACCTTGTTCACTGAGGACAATCCGTTAATTTTTATCAACAAGCTTTCCTTTCTGTGATTTGCAAAGTCTTTGGGGTCTTCAAATGCAGACAACGATCAGTCTACTTACTGGCTTCACAGGCAGCGGGAATATGACAATAACTGTACTGGTCAGTATCAATCAACCCAACTGCTGGTAAGTCGTAACGCAGAGCACTTATTAGAGCCATTACTACAGGTCAGAAGGGTCAACCAGCATTGGCTCAATTACAGCTAGTGATCTGGCATAGAAGAAATCGGCAAGACTATCGCAGCATGTTCGCATTTGTCATCATATCCAATAAGTAGTGCCTCCAGGAATTTCAAAGCAAGAATAAAGTCGGTTTCTATCGTATAAACGACATGTTACAGTACTGCCAAGCGTTATGTAACGTCCGTAACGAGATTGGTTCGCTGTCAGCACGGCTCAGTAGTACCAACTACTAGATATACAGGATAATACTTGGGTACCTGTGAACATAGGCAAAATTCAGGACCATTTGTTCTGGGATATATTGCATAAAAGGCCTACTTGCTTGCTTTTGTATGTTAATCGCATTACACCCCTGTCTCCCAATCTCTAAGATACCTATGTACAGAGGCAGGCCAGAAAGTTATATCCAGCCAGCAAGGGTACGCGATGCCGAAGCAGGTACAGATACTTCACAGTACAACTACAATGCTTCTTTTTAGGGACTTATGATGCACTAAGCTATCAGCTTAGCACTCCTTAATGCCTAATCTTCTAGTGTATTAGGGTAGATGTGATAGAGTGCTTAGGGGCTATTTTGATAAGACATAAGTACCTTAAAGTACTTAGATTGATTAGTTATTATATACCCCTTACTTGCTGGATAAAACTTTCTGACCCTTCCTTCATATACTCTTCTCCCTTGTCTTGCTGTTTATGCGACTGTTCCCATAATGAGATTGTATGTCAAGATATCAAAGACTCAACCTTTAAAGTCGCTACTGTGGGCTCGGATTGCTAGATGCCGCATGAATCAAGTACAATATCCTCGTTTATTTTGAATAGGAGTTCCATCTTATTTTCAATTTTATCCAGGCGCTTATTGAATATCAAAGCATGTTGTCAACATGATAATGAATCCGCCTTCATTGTGTGCGTGTGTGTGTTGTGGTTTTTTTCTACTAAATTTTTTTTGACGTCCCATGCTACTTAACCTAGAGTTGGTAGCGACGAAGGCAATTTTATGATTAGGTAATAATGCTACTTCTTCCATGACCCCTGTTAGGCTCACTACCACGTTGCGGGCGATTTGCAATCACAACCACAATCATTGAAACTCCAAGAAACCTGGAGCTGTATATTTGTTTATGAATGCCATAGTGGCTGTCTCACTCTTGGGAACTATAGAGTCGCTTGATTTCCGTTCGAAGAAAGTTCTACTTGGATCAGACCACTCGATCAAGTTTTCTAAACCGCCGCCATCGCTATCACCTGCATACAGTTGGTCGGGCCAGGCCCCCATATCTGGGCATCCAGGACACGACTTCGCAGCCCACTACGTCTTAACCGACTGGAATCTTACATCTTGGATTCTTGGATCAGAGGCTCGAACGAAAACAGGACTGTTGTCTATTACTTAAAAGACGATCTGCCTATCTGTATCGACCTGCCCGCCGACGTAAACAGTCGGGATCTTCCCGAATCGTGTCCCTCAGCTACGATAATACCCCCTCTTTGCCACGACTCGGACAGTCTCAAGGCGCAAAATTTTGGTTCTCAATATAGCTCACAAGCAGCTAGCTATACGGCGTGGAACCCTGCCAGGAGATTTCGTCCTGGGATAGAGTCGAGGGGCGTTTGATTTGTGTGGTTCAACTGGGAAACTGCTCTTGCTCTGCGTTTGCACTTGAATAGATGCACAATGGTTGATAGGTATGCTTGCCCTCGGTTACTTGCTCACTCTGAATTGGGTAGCCATCAGCAGTTACTGTTGGACTTGTATCCCAGACTTGTGTTGTATTGCCCCATCTTATCCTTCATATCCTTCACTCTCAACACCGCTTTTTCCTCACATCTCATGCTCCAATGTGTCCGTCCACCATCATCATATCAGCACTCGTCACTGGATGGGCCTACTGGATGCTAACTAGGCACGTTCTGCCATTACTAGAACATAAATCCGACATGTCACCAGATACCGTGTCGTCGCTGTTTCCAGATCGGCCCATTAGGCCGCTGCCAAAACGTCGGCTTCGTGAGCAGCTTTCTCCTGAAGCCGCGGAATCGATCAAATACCCGCCGTCCACCCACGAGAGTACCCCTCTCTTCTATTACCCGCCGTACACGGTGAAAGAAGAAGATGCCCCTAACCGAGCAGATGCCAAAACGCCGCCAGATCAAGTACGTCGAGGTGAAACAGCACGCAACTATACTCCCAGGCGAAATGGCGTGGGCTTATCTGATGGCAATGAGGACGAAACCAGTACACGGAGTACTCTGGTAACTAGGTCTCCCCCAGAGATATTGACTCGTCCCACACGAAATCCATCTCATCCAGATCAGACTCGTCATCCAAACCCTCAGCCACCACTATCTACGACCTCATCCGCTGACGGCTACGACTCATTCGAGAATACAAATAACAAGAAGAAGCGAAAGATTCCGTCGGCGGGCGATCCCACAATTAGTGCAACTCATGCACTCAACGATGAAATAAGCTCGCTGTCACTATCTGCAGGTGTCACACAATACCCCAGAAACGAGTTCCACGGCGACATGTCATATCCTCATTCCGGAGGTCACCCTATTTCGGGCACCTTTGCTACAAGTAACCAAGGAATCTCGGGCTCGGGCAGGGGAAGACTTGGCCGTTCAGGAAACGGAAGAAGTCCGCTGCGTGCCTTATCTGATGGCAATAGCTCATGGACTGGTCGAAACCCAAAAGCGGTGTTACCGCAATGGTCGTCAGCCGGTAAGCTTGCTCGCTTTTCATCATTCTTCGATGTTCGATTTTTCTATGATATTAGGCTACCAACCAGTCCAGCTGGCTTTGGAGATGTCTATATGTTCTACCTCATGTCGTGTTTTTCAAGTTTTGGGGCTTTTTCCTATTTACTTCCCTACTAAACAGACAAGTTTGCTGTCTTTTCGTACTCCGCCCTTTAATGCTATATTTTGTCACATCCTAACTTGACGCAGACCTAACAAGCGGAGGTATAATATCTAACGCTATTGCAAATGCCGAAAGATTACGACCTCAGCGGCAAGAAAATATCAGCCTTTTGCATCAACACACATCTGCCAATAAGTCGACTCCAGCATCCACACAATTTACTTTTACCTGTGACTCTCAGGTTCCAGGGACCGTTCAATGGCCTGGTAAGTTTCTTAACAATTGGTATGAAGCTACGTGCCTCCTGTTAACCATATCCAAAGGAACCGGTAAGCATGGCATGGGAATACAGACTGGAGCTGGCATGTCTCCTAGGTCTGGCAGCAACGGCATTCATGATGATGCTTCTACCAAAGCCACCAGTGGTGGTTCGCGAGACTCACGTCGAAAGAACCGTCAACGGTTGGATCGAGAACTCGATGCAGCCGCACGACACCGACGACAGCTTGCGGCAGAGAATAATCATCGCAACCCGCCAAAACCTTCAGATATCTGGATCTGTGAGTTCTGCGAGTATGAGCGTATATTCGGAGAACCCCCAAGGGCCCTTATCAGGGATTACGAGATCAAAGACCGACGACATCGTCAGGAGGAAGCTGACCGTAAGAGATTACTCGAAAAGGCCAAAGCTAAGAGTCGGAAGGGAAGGAAAGGTGGTAAGGCACTTTCGAAAAGTAACCAGGCTGTGATTCAGAACGCATCCCAAGACCACACTGATCAAAATGGAGATCCCGGCGATGCCTCTCTAGATGCGGGCCACAGCCACTCAACAGCATATGAGGAGGATGACTTTGCAGATGAGTTTGAAGACGAGTACTCAAATCCAGCACCGGACATTGTGGGACAAGTGGAAGGCAGAACTCGAGACCCGATGCCCCAACTTATCAAGGCCTAACCAACTGTCTATTTTGTTGATTGCCAACAACGCGATGTCTTCATGAACGGACCTGGTGACGGTGATGAAGTCTTGGTCAACTCAACTCGTCTGTTGCAGTACTTACGCTATCGATTGTGAGTCGGCTCGGTGGGGAGAGGCACATGATTGAAAGCATTGTCAAAACTTGATATTGTAATTTGACCACTCTTATTGAGATCAAGCATTCTGGCTATGAGACAGAGAATAGATGCTTGTCAAAATTATAGTGGCAGATTCTTGACTTTCTTGGGATCCAAGCGAGTCAATTTGGTACAGCCATGATCATAACAAAAACTTGCTACATAAGTCGTGAAAGAAATGGTGATGTGACTAGCGCAACACGCGGGTGCTGCACGGTCGTTTCAAGTGTAGGTAGGACAGGACAATTTATTGATGATCAGGGAAGAAAGGAGGCTGGGTGAAGGCCCCCTACAAAAGATCTGAGCGCCCAGTTAGCTTGTGCCTACTGACGTCAGGGTGGACCAGGGAATTAGGCGCCTGGGATATGATCTCTATGAACCCTTTGGCGGCTTAAACCAGAAGCGTGTCGAGTCCTCGTTATCAGGAATTTGATGAAATTGTTTATTGGGAGAAATGCCGGTAGATCATTATGGACTAGATCAGATCAGAGACAGGAAACAAGGTTAGGCAGACGTTAACTTGGAGATTATGAGTAATCTCAGAGGTACCCAGCCAACAACCAAATAGTCTGGAGATTTACGGAGCGATCGGCTGTAGATAGGTGGCAGATTTAACCCTGACATCGTGTCGGGGACTCACTCTGATTAAAAAAAAAAAAAAAAA
>JABGLY010000367.1:0-72296 GCA_013623525.1 Fusarium dimerum | reverse complement strand
AAAAAAAAAAAAAAAAAAGTTACAAGCTAGGCCGTAGGGTAACTGGTACAAGGCTACTCTACCTACGGAGTCTACAGTACAAAAGTGGCCTAGCTTTGCTCATTGATCACCACCGCTATTACACTAAGCTGAGGCATGTATGTACTCCATCCAGCTGACATTGGGGTACCTACTTTGTCCAAGTCCCCAAGGCAGGAACCCTCCGTAGCCCCAACTTGGGTTAGCTCGGTTGGTCGGTGGCTTGACAACCTTTCGTCATCAACATCAATTTCCGCGCTATCCTCCTCCGATCCCCCCAAATATCATCACCAAAAACTTCCATCAGCTGTCATAGTCCAACCGCCATCATCACTACCACGTTCCTGGACGTCTCATTACAGCAGTCTAACCTAGTGATACAATTCACCAACATCATTAATCACCAGGTCTTACCCTTCTCCTGCCCCTATGTTCCACATTTCTTAAACATCCCTTCTTGTTGGTAGGCCTCCGTGTCTCCTAGTGTTTAGCTCACAATGTTTGGTGGCTCCAAAAGGCGCCGTGCTCCTGTACAGGTGAGGAATTTCTTGCGGCCCCTTTGCAAAACCTGTTTTAGCTTTCGGCTTGTTGCGCAAGCGTGTCAAAATTCGAGACCATCGTGTTGTAATACACAGCTAGACCGTTGTCTTTGAACGATCGGCTTTCTATACTGCTTGCGCCGATGATGGCCTCATATTAGCTTTTTATCCGGTCTTTCGTTCGTTCCTGTTGCTTCATCTACTTGCTCATCACCACCAACTCCTTCGATTTGTCCCGCATTCATTCTTCCTACATCCTTGATTTTTCTTTATATTCGTTTCCCCCATTTCTTGGTATCATTGTGTTCAATCACTGTCTTGAATTATACTGACATTCAATGCGCTCCCAAAAGCCTCTCACCAGGGAAACGGCCAATCCCAATGCCGCTACCGCAGCCGCCTCTGCGTTTTTGCGGCGTGATCCATCCAATTCGCTGTCATCAGCCGCTGCGGCAGCGGCCCTCAAAGCCCGCCCGTCTACCCCTACGAACGTCTCCCAAGTACAATCGAAACGCGCCGTGAGGAGAAGTGCATCCGTATCCTCCGCCAGGAGCGCCAGTCGTGACAGAGGGAGAAATGAGCTCCGTCGCATGTCGAGCTCAGGCTCCATGACTGAACGAACGTTTCGTTCTCCTTCACCTGCGCGAAGCGCTGCACCAGACTCTCACGATGTTCCGCCACTTCCGACTATCCCAAAGAGTGACCAGTTTAGATCTGAGCCAGCTCGTTCAACGCATAAAAGAGCCACCAGCCTACAGATCCAGCCAATGCGAACGGCCAGTGAAAAACAGAAGGACGGACACACATCATGGTTTGGCCCAGCCGTTCAGGGTGACATGTCAAACATTCGACGCTCTGCGGTTGCTGATAGCAGAGTCTCTCTCGATCTACGACCAAGCAGCCCCAACTCAATCAATTTTTCCTATCCGCGATCTCAGTTGGAGCCGGCCGAAAGCATTGGTCGATCAAACTCTACTACCGGTTCAACACTTGTCTACGATCCCAACTCAAGAAGGATGGTCCCTCGCGCCGATTTGCGCCAGGTTGAAGAAGACGTACTAAATGCCTCCGAGAAGCCTGTTCGGCGGAAAAAGCATGATGTGGCTAGAACTGGTTCGCATCTTAGTAAAGGGACTGTTGCTCGGCCAAGGGGTACAGCTGTGCAATCCACGCCAGCCAGTGTCTCCAGGTCAAGTCCTTCACCTGTCACCTCTGAAAGCCCAATCGTTCAAAGACATGATACGCCGCATGACGAAAGCCGCTACGTTTCCTCCATCCCTGAACCAGAAGACGAATCTTCTGAACTTGAATCTGAACCTGAATCAGACCCTGGCTCAAAATCAGATGGACAACCATCGCTATCTATGGGTGAAGTACCAACTGGTCAAGAAGCCAGGCCTGTCGCATCACCACCCCGATTCAAGCGAGGTGACGACGGCGTTGCGTCCCCATCACTCGATTCTCCCATAAAGAAGAAGCCCTCGGTCGTTTACGAAGTACCCGAGCAGGAACAAGACGAATCAACTCAGCACAGTCATTGTTCACAGGCTTTTGAAGATGAAGCTGCGGATGCGACAGCAAAGGTATTATCGCCTTCGCAAACTAAACGCGCGGAGAAAGTCTCCGGCAAGGTTATCGAAACGACACAGCCCAGAAGCCAGACACCAACGGAGACACGCACCAGAAACGCTCGCCGTCGAGTTCATTCCGAGAGTCCCGCCCGTACTACCCATTTTGCCCCAACGCCGGATCAGTTGCTCGTTAGACACGAGCCTCCGCCTCGGTCCTTATCACCACGGAAATCGGCTCTGAAGCATTCTAGCCCACATCGAGATGTTTCGCCTTCGGAGGATGGGTCAGATGCTTCTGGAGCCTTCTCTAGTCTAGCAAGCCGTGATGACGGGACTCTTTCTAGGCGGAAGAGTGCGCGTGTAAGTTTCGACGACCAGAGCAGCGCTGTTGGCAATGACACGGCGGAGCCTCCCGAAGTAGATTCTTCTGCGTCACCTACGTCTCAGACCAAGAAACCTTGGCATAGCATCATTGGGCGTCATAAACGGGACTCCGCGAATCTCGACGAGGATGAGAAAATGACGCCTAGGCCAGCTTTGCCTTCGTTTGGAAGTGTCCGAGAGAAGAAAAGTAGAGAGCTGAGTGAGCCTGAGCGACCACTCGTTCGTCCTGTTGAACGGTCATGGTCTCCCCCTGTTTCTGCTCCCCAACAATCCCCTATTGATCAAGCGAACATGGTACCAGTTGAGGCATCAAGCGATTTTGCTATCTCATCTGCTATCGCTAGGGAACAGTCATCACGAAACGAGGCAAATACATCTAAGTACAGAGAGCCACTGCCCTCAGTAGCAACCTCAATGATGGATAATAACCAAACTGTCGATAGCAGCCTCAGATCAGGTGAGGCGATCAAACCTGCACAGGTCAGGGCACCAGAAACTGAATTGAGTGAAACCACATCAAACTCAACAAGTCTTCAAGAATCTTCAGACGACGACAGTACTCCAACGAGCAAAGATGTTCCCGCGATTTCGATCATCCATCCCAGCCCCCGAGTTCCAGACGAGCAGACGGAGTCCCCTCAAGATTTCTTCGATCTGCCTGGGGAGTTCCCGGTGGATGATGTGACGGTCAATTTTAAGACGGATGGTTCTGTCTATGATGCAATACCTTTGCAGACTCAGGCTTCCGAATCTCGGCCATCATCAAAGCCGATTCCCGCTCCAATTACTCCTCAGCGATCTTTTGATTCTACCAGTATCGTTTCTCCTAGTCCTCAAATCCATGACATCCGGGAAGAATCAGAAGAGTCCGATGGAAGTAGTATATATAGCGATGCTTACGAGGACTTGTCTGACATGGAAGGAGACGGGTTTATGTCGTTGGATGCCATTGTGGATAGTCCTGTCAATCCTATTGTTTCGCAGAGGGTAATGGAGAAAGCGAACGCACAGAATGAGGACAAATCTACAACGACTTCACAATCAACAACCAGAGGAAGCCTACTACGAACACCGAGTGAGTGGGAGAATGCAAAGGTATATTGGAGGAGCCTAAGTGCTCAGGAAAGGCGTCAGTTGGAGAAAGAGGCATTGGAGGATGCAGGCGACATTGCAGAACTGGAAGAGACCCCTCGGTCGAAGAAACCCAAGAAACAGCAGCTGAAGAAACGTGCGGTGCAGCAAGAAGATACTGCATCGGTAGAGGTTCCTAGATCGGAACAGCCAATCAAGGAACCTACTCCTGCAGAATCTGATGCTGTTGAAAGCGACCCTAGCAGAGTTTATCAGATCCAACCTGGTTCGACTTGGTCTCACAACCTCACCGACAGTTCACCAAGAGATGTACCATCGAAGCTTCCTGGCCCTGCCAAGCTACGCAAATCCATTCGGGGGGCAGAATCCAACGTCATGGAGAAAGACAATGGTGTACAGAATGTGGCTTTGCGCAAATCTATGCGATCCGGCAATACTGCAGAACCTGTTTCGCAGAACGGCCATTTCCCCAAATCACTTCGATCTGGATCAGAGTTGCCGGCATCCGCTCCCAGTGGCATGCGAAAGTCTCTGCGAGCTAACGGCTCCAACAGCATGACCAGCTCTCTGCTGTCAAGTAAAACACCGCGACCAGAGTCGTACCAACCCTCAACAGGCAATGAGCCGGTACAGAGCACAAGGCGAAATCAGTCTGAAGAACGACCTGTATCATCGAGGGGTACTGGAAAGCCTAGTCTTCGACGTCGAGGATCCGACTCAAGTGAAAGCAGCTTCCGCCGCGCTCGTCCTAGTGGTGGGGAAGGGTTTGGGTTTCGTAAAAGCATGCGAGGCAACACTCAAGGGCCAGCATCCCCAGGGTCGGATGGCGCAAAAGCGAGCAGTCGTTTTAGCCTTCGATCTCTGTCACCCACTGGCTCGGCGTTCCGACGCTCTACTGCTAGTCCTCCACCTCCGCTTTCCACTGGACTTATGCGTCATTCCATGCGTGGAGGTGTCGGTGATGGCAGTTCGACCGCAGGCAGTTCCACATTTGGTCGGTCTTCCAAGAACAGAAAAGTGCAAGAAAACAGTCGCTTCGAAGACTCGAGTGATGAAGAGGGTTCTCGCCCTGCATTCCGCAGTCGCTTCCGAGACTCAAGCGATGATGAAGAAATCCCCACACCAAGGCCTAAAGGCAATGGCATAATCAAAACCTTACGAGGTACACCTTCAAGCTCGGCCGCTGCTGCTGCTATGCGTGCCCCTGCGATCCGCACTGAGGATGAGGATGAGGGTTCGGATGATGTGCTGGATAATGACGGCGAAGCCAAACGTCTTCGAAGTCCGCTGGCGAGCAACGGCAACGGTACGAGCGCTTCGAAGAACGGTTCTGTACCGAAGAGGAGCGGTTCAGGACGGGACAGTCTTGGGGCAAGATCCCCGTCAGAGATTGCAACCACACAACTGGGAGATATACGACCAAACCACAAGCGGCGAGGAAGTTTTATGTCCATCTTGCGGAGAAAGAAGGACACCAAGGATAAAATCTCCCGCGAGCGTCACGAGAGTGCTGCCCGGCGTGATACTCGTCTAGAACGTAGCGCTGAGGAACTGGACATTATCCGCAGCAATAGTGATAGTCACGCACACAACTCTCGCTTACAGAAGCGTGGACCCAACTGGCCACTGCGGGAACCCGATGCAGATGATGATATTTCAAACAACACGTACGCTGCGGATATCGATAAACGACCATCAACTGCCGGCGGTCCAGCCCCTAAATCATTCTCCTCACCCACACACAAAGGCTTACTCAAGCGTCGAAGTACTTCACAGACTGTTATGAGTAAACCACAGTATGGCCAATCTGATGATGCCAGCAACGCTAGCCACATCGCCCCTGAGGGATCCGATGCTGGCGGTCACAAGAAGAAGAAGTTTGGCACACTTCGCAAAATGTTTGGGTTAAATGATTAGATGGGTCTGCCATGCCAATCTGACCAGCTCATTATATTTGACAAGTTCCCCCTTTGTAATGGTACTCTAACTATCCACACAATATGTCTCGCATGTCTTCGTTGCTTTCATCGCTTGCGATTCTGTTCCCAATCACGCACGGCTACTTTATTGGCTACACGAACTATTTTGGAATAGCTCTCCTTTTTCTTTCGCTTTCTCTAGGTGGTCAGGTGTATTTGGAAAAGGCTGGGATGGATAAAAAGTCAAGGTCTAGGTCGATAGAAGAACGGTTGATTACATGAAACAGGTCTTTGTTTTCTTCTTCCCCCACTTGTATAGAAGCACTACTAATATTGATAATAATACATGTACCGCTACATGATGTCTCCATGTCTAACTTCATAAGTTGTACGAAATGTTGCTAGTATACATCCACTTACACTGCATCACAACCGTCTCTCCCTAAGGGTATGCCAGTATAGATGCTACTGCCTTTTGTCTTACACTGGTCTTCGCCACTATTGGTAGCGTACCTAGTATTTGTTTACATAGTCGTTGCTCGCTGATGATCGTCGACTTCACTGCTCGTTGTCATATTGACACCCAGCAGCATACCAAACCGAGCAGTTATTTGGCCAACGGACATGTATGCTTCGGTGATGCAGCCCTTAAGCCATACGAAAATAGATGCCGCATATCCGCTCATACAAAACCGATCGATGATGAAGATAAAGACAATGAACAGATAAGGCATGACCATCTCTAATGCCGTGCCAGTAGAAGAGGAAATCCACTTTTTCGCCCCTGGCGCGATCATGGTACATAGTGTGTAGTTGGTGATTAAAGTGCCCTTTCAAATTCTAATGAAGAGTGGGAAGAGAATGACTCTAAGTTTTGGGCCGCTGCTTTTGGCCACTTCTTCCTTTTTCACGCTCCAGTATCAATGTGAGCTGACTCTTAGTACGCCCTAGAGGTACACTGGCTGAATTTGTTGGTTGGGTAGGTGTCATTGTATGGGAATTAAGGATTGAGGACTGTTGGGGTTCGGTTGTTGTTGAGTGGTATTGAGTTGGCATGTGATCGAGCATGCTCGACGCATGCGAAGAGCTGAGGCCAGACTGATCAGCTATGGTGCCTGATGCCGCAACGCTGGATGTACCAGAAGTTGCGCCCGTGAAGAGGCCATGTGCAGGCGCACGGAGATTATTGTGGAGTTTTTGGTGTGATTGGGAACGTGTCATCGATGGGCCGATGCCGTTACTGGCGCTGCTATCAAAAGATCCCACGCCGAAAGTCGACTTTGACGCCCCAGATTCCCTTCTTCTTACATGATTAGAAAGATCATTGGAGGATCCTACCTGAGGCAATGCACCCTGCCGTGGGCGTTGATTCAGAGTCTGCTCATATTGGGATAATCGCGTCCGAGAATCTCGACTCGGCAAAGAATCCTTATCTGAAGCGGACCGGTTCGGAGTAGCAGGTTGCTTGCCACGAGCTTTCTCACTCATTAGCAGCTGACCAGGAGGGTTTGCTGATGACGATGTCCCTGCTTGCTCTGCTACATAGCGGGCGACAGGTGTTGATTGTGGTACAGTTGTATGATGCGGCATTCTCGGAGAACCCATCGGCTGGCTAGCAGATTCTGACGAGGTGAGAGCTGATCTCTGGCTCAGAATACTCCTCTCTTTCTGGGCGGACGATACGTCTGTTGGTTTTTTAGGTGAAGAAATTTGATGCTTTACTCTGGGAGACATTGGAACGAAGGTCGGGGCTTCAGACGCAGTTGCCGCAGTGCTTCCCGAGGAAGGGATTTGATCCTCATCGTCAGATTCTCGGGGCGAAACGAAACGGGCAGTCGGACGGGGTCCTGATGAGGATGGTCCTCTGGCTTTCTTAAGAATCGGGTGAGTAGGTGGTGGCTTAGAGGCGCTTGAAGATAACGTCCGTAAAGCCGAGTCTGTGGCCGGTTTCGAGGAACGATATTCCCGGGATTGTGATGTAGAGACTACTCCAGCATCTGTACTGGCTTCTTCTGCTTCCTCCTGAGCCTGTGCTGCCTCTAACATTTGCTTGACGAGGGGATGAAGCTATGGATCGGCGGGTCAGTTGGGGGAGATGAAGGAAGATAGAAAGACAATCATACCTCGGGGCCTTCCCATCGATTAGAAGGTCCTTTGAGCGGTACAAAGGTTGATCCGACCGAAATATCCTCATACAGTCTGGCTAGAGTAGCTCCAGTGAGAAACCGACGATCACTACCCCAGACATGCCACCAGAAATTCTCTAGTCGACATGCAGTGGGATCCTCAAGTTTCTTGTGAGTTGTTGTATATACTACAGGTATTGTTAGTAAGTGATTGCCAGCGCCAGAACTGCGGTATGTGGGTAAGACTTCGTACCATGCCAGTACTCCCAGACCTTGTCAGGAGGTACGATGGGGAAGCTAGCAACTTCCTTGTAGATATTCTTGGAATTGGTGACGATTCCTTTAGGCAGAATCATGGTCATGCCGGAGTCCATCTTTGAAGGTTTTGAATATGACAATTCTGAGGCTGCCGATAGAGGTTCAGAAACTCGGAGTTGAGTTGAAATTCCTATATGGTATCAAACCAGCAAAGATACTTGAGGCGTCTTGAGCGATGATGTGTCTAAAAATGAAGGCAGAAATAAAGCATGGTCGCTGACTAGTGGAAAATAATCAAGAAGCAGGCCCGAGAGAAAGTCCAGAATTTTGTCTGCCGGAAGTAAGCGAGATAATGAGAGTAGAGTCTTGAACACAAAGACTTGAATTGACAAAGAGACGAGGGTGATTTATCTAATGAGCAGGTCGACGATGCTCAGTGATCGAAACAAGTTGAAGTATTTGAGAATCGACGTCTATGAGAATGAAAATCTGGGGTTTTGAGGAAAATCGCTGTGAAAGATTCTTGGAAGTTGATACCGAGACGGGTTTGTTTAGCGGAGCTGAGAATGAGATGAGACCTCGCAAAGCTGCGGGTTGAGTGAATGAGGGCAGCAAACTCGGACTAATGGCCAGACCAGCGGCAAGATTCGTTGTTGTTATGGTTTGTCTTGTACCGTACTGGTACTGAAACGAGAGACGGGCGGTACAGTCTCGAGTCGAACAACGGAACCAAACGGGAGTAAAAGTTGTCAGAAAAGCCGAAAGTAGGAGAACGGATCACATCACAGCCTTGGGGATGCTGTTCTCTTTGCTGTCCTCACGTGGCTTTATTGTGTCTTGCTGGAAAACGAGGATTCGAGGTCGAGTTCCAGTCGCAATCCAGGGGTTTAGCTGTGGTCGCCTAAGCGTACGCCTATAGTTCCGTTTTGGCGCGTGGCTCGTGGCTCGTGACCTGTAAGCTCGTGACGCAACAAATTTGACGGGGGCAGGAGCCGTGAGTTAGCCGTTGCCGCGTGCGGACCGGCGCGGGGGTCAGGTAAGAAATGAAAAGACAGCTCTGACTTGAGTTTTGTTTAGCGTGGGTGGTGGTCGGGGTTTGTGTTTGTCCTTGTGATACTCGCTATTTAGGCAGGTAATTGGTGATGTAGCTTAGCTAACAGGTAACACAGCACTTTCGCGTTGTGGTAATATCAATAAGAGAAGGCGAGTAGATGAGATGCCAAGCTCAAAGTCGAGTGGGCGGTGATATAACAACAAAATACCGTGTATGGGCAGTTGTCAAATATGAGGTGGGCGGACAGGAACAGTAGAGAGGGAGGGTAATACTTTTCTGTGCTAGATCACCCAAAGCTCAAGTGGCAAGGATGTGTATAAAATAGCCCGTTGACACAAAATGTAGCATAGGTACTGAGGAGAAGGGAAGAAAAAGCGGACAAGGTAAGAAGACAAAATAGGGAAATAACGGGAATAGATGGGAGAGGGAGGCCTAGGTAGGGAACAAAGGTCAAGTTTCAATCAGGCTAGTTCCTGCTCATTCAAGAGGGAAAAGGATGAATGAAATCTGTCAAAGTGAAAGAACGGTGGGGAGAAGGCGGCTGAAAAAGAAGGCAGTTTCAACTTTGACCTTGTTTGGACTTGTCGATATTGGATTTGGCACGCCGATAGTGGTCGGACGGGGAAGAGGAAAGAGGGGGCAAGGGCAGGGCACTAACATGGAAAACTTCTAACTAAAATTTTTATCGGGCCGTGACATATGATAGATAGGAGGAGGACCATCGGGGAGAGCGAAGGCAAGGGATGTGACAACTAAGGTAGGTCAAGGGTCCAAGCTTTTCCAACTGTTTTTCTCCAATTCGGTGGCTCAGATTTATCGTCTTCTAGAATGGGATTCTGTTCGAGATCTGATCCCTATATTACGCTAAGTAATGTTACAATACGGTGCAGCTAACCCCTAGACCAGGCTTCGGGACTGTGCTGAATTTGCTTGTTGGGTTGCAACCAAGAAGGATGGAAGAATGAAAACGTGGGACGGATGGGGGGCGTCGCAGTGGACATCAAAGGTGGAGGGCATATGTAACTCAACGCTCACATCCAGGAGAGGGGGGGACGCATCAGACGAGCTAAGAAAAGTCTTGAAGGAAAAGCGACCCAGCTACCACCATTGACATTATTGTGATGGATGATGGGTGCGGTGAGTTGGTGAGTTGGGATGTTTGGCAACATGAGGTTATGTTTCTGGCTCTGCTATTGATTTGATGCTGAACAATAATAGTTTTACTTTCAAGAAGCTTGCAAATATAACACATGCATATAACTACCATTTATATAGCATCTTCTTCCCCTTATTCAGTCCAAGACCACGACTCATTGCAGCTCCAAGCACTTTCCCCTTCTCTTTGCACCTCAACACACATCCTGACTCGACGACTTCCAGGGTGATTGGCGTTGACTGTATGTAAAACATGTTCAACAGGGCTTGTCGCATGTCATCGTCTTCTAGAACAAAATCTTAAACACCTCCGCTGGCGACTCAGCTGATTCAATGGGACCTCTAAATTGACGTGTCATCTTGCTCAACAACGCAAGTGGGAGATGTTTATGAGTGGATTGCACAACATACCCTAACCCGGATATGCTTCATTTATGGGACTAGCATTTGGCATTCAAATTGTATATTCTGGAGCTGATACAGTGTGGAAACAACCCTCAATGCACATAGCCTTGTTTTTTCCTCATCATAACTCTGATTCTTCTTTGCTTGGGCATCACCCCATTTCTGAAGTCACTTCCCCATCTTGAATTTGCTCTCATAAACAGCCTCGTAACCTAGCAAACTCTTGTGGCAGAAACAAGATACGTACGCCCACCACGGCCACCATCTCCTCAATGGAGTAAAGAGACATATCGGTCAGCCTAACAGCTACGTAAGTGCCATTAGTGGACTAGAACGGTGATACATGGGGGCCTAGAAGCCAACTATCACCAGACTACTTCGTGGGGAAGGTTGGGATGAGGCAGGGTCGCACATATTACAGGTACTGTCTACTCCACCTTGATGATTTGCTGAATTATACTCCCCGACTTTGCATCTCGGCATATGGGAAAAGGGGATCGGCTAAGAGTGGAGAGGACCCTTGAAAGGTGGTGACTACTAATGAATATTCCTCCGTCGTCGTTGGATCAATCAAAGGCCTGATTATCAAGTTGATAGCACTAGGAAGTGGCCAGTTCTAGTATCGTTACGATCACCAAGCTCGGCTTTACCTGCATCTTCATCCCTGCATTGATTCATACTGTACAAACTTCAGTGTTCCATCGACTGAAATACGTTGTAGAGATTGGCATAACAATTTCTTCCACACGTGGTGACAACAACACCACTACAACCATGACAAGGAACCCAACAGCATTTCTGGTAGACATCCCCCTTCCCCCTGCAGCGACATTTTGATTTATACTCAACATACCTGGGTGACATCCTCTCTCGTGAGAACTGACATATCAAGCGGCCATGCCGTAATTGACGAATAAAATAGCATAGCAACAGCTCCTTCCAACATTTGACCCATCCTTGAATTGTCTCGGTCATGCCAATGTTAACGATCCCGGCCCATCAAAAAACTCACCACACCCATGTCGCGTTTTGGTTGTGTTTGTCAACACAACCAAACAAACCCCTTGTTCCTCTTAGCTGCAGGGACGAACCGGCCAGTCGGATAACCTTTGCGCTATCGAACGGTGTTGGTAGGGTAACTGGTACTTGTAAGTTTTCAACGAAATCGTCTTGATTGCATCTCCAATACTGAAAATGATTGTATATCCATTAAAGTAATAAGTCTACATCTGATCCGAAAGCCGAACAGATACTATGACTACACGCCTGCCAAGCCAGAAAAGAAGAAGAAAACAACCAGTAATCATAGGTGAATGCCATGGTGCCATGCATGGGCGGGCTTGCACTTCCTCCAACCCCTTTTCATCTTCTACCATCGTGCAACATAGCTAAGTTAAGTAACAGTATAGCCGCCATCAACACGCAAGTCGGCTCCAGTCACATACTGGCTGGCGTTCGACAATAAGAAAGCAACAGGGCCCATGAGATCCTGAGGCTGGCCCATTCTACCCTGAGGGATGAGAGAAGTCCACTTCTGCTTGAGTTCTGGGTTGTCGTCGAGGATCTTTTGCGTCAATGCTGTAAGCATATAGCCTGGAGAAATGCAGTTGACGCGAATGCCTGCGTGCGCCCACTCAACCGCGAGTGAGGCAGCAAGGTGACGTACACCAGCCTTGGCGGCGTTGTATGGACTGTTGACAGAGTCAGTCACGCAAAATATTCTATGAGAAACAAAAAAAACTAGACAATGAACTCACGCTTGAGGTTGAGGAACGTTGACGATCGAGCCCGACATGCTACCTATCATTACCATGCTTCCAGGGGCCTGGCGCTGCATGAGATGACGAGCCACGGCGGTTGCGAAAAGATAGGTTCCATCGACATTGACAGCCCAGAGCTTACGCATACGGTCAATGGGGTAATTTACAGCTTCAAAGTTCTCAGTGAATCCAGCGGATGTCACAAGGTTATCGATCTTGCCATGGGCCTGAATGACCTCAGATATACAGGCGTCGACGGATTCGGGATCGGAAACGTCGGCGTAATGAGCGGTGACTTTGGGAATACTAGCAATTGAAGAACAGGTTCGTCAGCAGTTGCATGCAATTTATATGATGAGTAATGGCTTACTGCTCGGCTTGAGGGTTCTCTTTCTTGAAAGCTTCAACAATCAGGTGAGTCTGTTTCTCAGCCTCCTCCTCTACAATCGATGTCAGTGGCGAGTTATGAAGGCTAAACCGAGACATGCTCACTGTTCAAATCGACAATTGCAAGATTAGAGCCTGAAAAGACCATGCCTTGACCGATTACAAGACCCAATCCACGAGCACCGCCAGTGACGATCCCGACATTCTTATCAAGAGAAAAACTAGCGAGGGTTGGCTTTACGTATTGGCCTCCTGCGCCAACAACGGGCTTGCTGCTAGGAAGTTCGTGATCCTCAGGATACTCGACTTCAACACCAGGATCAGTTCGAGAATAGCTACCGGGTTTGTCCTGACGAGCAGGAACATTGTGTAACTGGCGCTGTGCCGTGGCGGCAAGGAAAGGGCGGACGACTGAAGGGCCGGCGCGACGTGCACACTGTCGAAATATGGGAGCAAGCATTACAGTGGTTGAATGACGGGGTGACTGACAAGGGGAGACGGGAAAGAGCGCAGAAAAAACAGACAAGGTGCGAGGGGAGGGACAATGAGATTATAGGAGAAAAGATGATGAATTTGTTGACCTTTTTTTCCTGCTCTACTCTCCTGCACCAAGCCAGTTAATGACAGATGAGATGTGAGTTTCCAAGCTTCCAAGCTTCCGATCATGGAAAGGATGTGAGCTTACAGGTGGCGAAGGTGAAGTGCATTAGAGGGAAAGGTGGGGGAGCTGTAGTGGGGGAGAGCGGAGCTTGGGTGAAGCTTGACGTTGATGAACTGACAGGGTAAAAAAAGGAACAGAAGGATGATACGGTAGCAACGGATGTCCCGTACTCATGTTTGGTAGGTACCCAGGAAAGAAGGAAAGAAAGAAGGTACTAGAACACATAAAAAGAAATGAAAATGGGGAAAAGAAAGATAACAACGTTTGAATAATTCGTGACAAGCGGTTGACGGATTGAAGAAAAGCCACCTGCATTTCATTTCTGTCGCTCATAAACGAATCAACAATAAGTGATATGGCTCCAAGTCTCGAAAATATTATCTTCTCTTGGAGATGTTGAGCTAAAGATCAGCAAATCCGTCAATTGCTACTGTACCAGGACAGTAATAATACATGATGCATCCATCTCAGAGACTGGATGAACTAACTGCATGACAATGACCCCCCATCCTTGGAGCTGGAGTCTCCGACTGAACGGGAGCGCCGCGTGCAATTAATGACAGTATCAATTACTTGATGCCCAACTCCCGTACTTTGAAGTACCCCTGGATCGGAATACCAATGCATCCAGAAAGCAATCTCGGATATCAATAGGCAGCAATTAAAACATTCTTAAAAGAAAGACGGGAGGGAGGAATAGATAACACGTCGTTCAGCATTAGAGCACAATCGGCATTTCCTTTTTCACCCAAGCCGAGAATTCTCCTACTCCAGGCCTGGCCATCTGACTGACCCTTGCAAGTTTCTCCAATCGACTATCAGTTTCGCCTCATCAGACACACAGCATTTGCAGGTCATGCATCCCACGGTCTAGACAGCCCTCAACAAAAAATAAAAATAAAGAAAGAAAAACTCTGTCAAACCCTCCCTCCCAGCTCTAACGCGACCGCCTCCGGCCGAGATAGGTTTCTCTCTAGGTTGATCGGATCATCCGCGTTGATCCTAGTGGCGATAAGGCCATTTAGTCAGGAGATAATCAATTCTAGCCTAATCCCTAACTATTAACATGAAGTCTTGTATGCAAGTTTCGGGATAAAGAGAGTGAAGTATGAAGTCAATACTAGAGACAAAAGTCTAGAACGAAGCCTGAAGAAAGCGTACCATACACTATCGTATGGATCTGATATCGCTTCTAGTCACTCAAAACGAAGCTATGTTAGGTTAAATGCCTTTTGTGAGATTGCATCGTCGATAGCCTATCTTTTCTGGTTTTTATGATCTAGGCCGAAAGCATGGCTTTCCAGAAGGCTTAATTTTTAAAAGTTGGGGAAAAAAGGCAATAATCCTTGGGAAATGATTCAAGGTCGAATACATGCCACATAACAAGCGAATGGTCTAGGTAGTTGGTGTGTTTTTTTCTTCTTCTCTCTATGTTGTGGATTTTTACTTATTCCCTCCACACGGTGCTCCAATTGCATACGCTCTGGTTGACTATGCCATTGTGTTTTCTTCGTAATGTCATTCTGTCTCGCCCCGTTAGGCTGAGGCATACTCCTTGTTGAACGCCCTTCCAATGACCATCCTCCTGATCTCAGAAGTACCAGCACCAATCTCATACAACTTGGCACTACATAAATAGTCAGTGAAACGCTCTCGAATGAAGAAAGAAAGTAGGTCGAGAAAAACTCACTCTCGTAGTAACCGTGATGCAGGCATCTCTTCCACGTAGCCCATACCACCCAGCAGCTGGATACAATCCAGCGTACATTCCGTCGCCCTCTCAGCAGCGTACAGAATAGCTCCTGCGCAATCCTGCGTGCGAATCACCCCTCTCTCATCCACGTTCTTGGCTGTCGCATAAGTGTACGCTCGCGAAGCCTGCAACTTGGTGTACATGTCTGCCAGCTTACCCTGGATGAACTGGTTGTGCGCGATAGGCTGACCGAATTGCTTGCGCTGGTGCGTAAACGGCAGGGCGACATCGAGGGCAGATTGCATGATACCCAAGGGTCCGGCACTAAGTACCAGGCGCTCCAGGTCGAGACCCTCCATGAGGACGCGGACACCACCGTTGAGCTTTCCGAGCATGTTCTCAGAGGGGACAAAGACATTGTCAAACATGAGCTCGCCTGTGTTGCTGCCGCGCATTCCCATCTTGTCGAGCTTGCGGGCGCAGCTGAAACCCTCAGCCTTTGTGTCGACGATAAAAGCCGTGATGCCCTTGGAGGCCTTCTCCGGCTCGGTCTTTGCATAGACAACAATCAGATCAGCATCAGGGCCGTTGGTGATCCACATCTTGGAACCGTTGATGAGGTAGCCTCCATCAACAGCCTTAGCCGTTGTTCGCATGCTGACGACATCACTGCCGGCACCCGACTCAGACATAGCCAAAGCGCCAACACTAGTTCCAGCTATGAGACCAGGAAGATACTTCTTCTTCTGCTCAGGTGAGCCGTTGAGCTGTAGCTGGTTGACGCAAAGCTGAGAATGGGCGGCATAGCTTAGACCGATACTGCCGGAAGCTCGTGAAATCTCCTCCATGACAACACAATGGGCCTGATAACCCATGGCCAAGCCACCGACATCCTCATCGGCAGTAATGCCCAGAAATCCAGCCTCACCCAGCTTTTGCCACATTTCTGCGGGGAAAGCATTTGTCTTGTCTGTTTTGGCGGCCACCTCCTCTGTGATCTCACGTCGAGTAAACTCCTGCACTCTCTCCCTCAACTCCTCGAGCTCTTCGTTTGAAGGAGCCTCAAAGCCCTGTGGGTGTTTGGAGGAGTGAAGTCTTGATTGGACTATTGGTAGTGTAACAGCAGGTCGCCATGATCTAGCGGCGATAGGCCGAGCGAGTGTTCTAAGAGATCGTACACTTGCCATTGTGAAATATGTGGATAGAAGAGAGAAAGAAGATAATGAAGGATTGACCAAGAGTTCACGGAACTAATTCGAAACAGCTTCCGCTTGAGTTATCTCAGAAGCAACAGAGTGATAAGAAGATTGAATGATGAAGAGAGAAAGAATGGCAGTAGTTGTTTATCTTGTCAATTAAACTTGCCGAGGCGGAGAGCGGCCAACGGTGGGCTATTGCAGTCGCCGGGTTGACACGGCTTCTGCCGGCCCGCTAAACAATCACACCTCACCTTTTACCCCAGGTTTTTTTTCTACGTCACAAGCTCGGCCTATTTGGCCCGTCCATATCCCGTCTTTTCCATCTACAAACGGCACAACACATTCCTCGGGTTTTTTTTTGTCTCTCTTGTTCCTCTTTTCTTTTCTCAGTAGAGGAACACAATTCTTCAACCCTTCCTTTCCCAAACTTCCATTCACATGGGATGTTCTTGAAGTTGCGAACCACTTTGTAAATCGCATACCTTTCTTACAATCCCGCCCTCCTCACAATGTCCCTCCCAAGGTCATCTCGTCAGGCCGTCCGCCTAGGTCGGCAATTCAACCGACAAACCCTCCAGACTCGCGCTGTCGCAAACCTCGCTACATCTCACCAGGCCGGCGCCATCTCTCGACTCCAGACCAATGTCGACCCTTCGTCAGAAGAGTTCAAGGAGAATGAACAGCAGATGAGCACCGTCATGAGCCGCGTGCAGGAGCTCTCACGCAAGATTCAGCAGGGTGGCTCTGAAAAGGCCAGGCAGAAGCATGTTGCTCGCAAGAAGATGCTGCCCAGAGATCGCATCACCGCCTTGATCGATCCGGGAACTACTTTTATGGAGCTCTCCCCAATGGCTGGCCACGAGCTTTACCCAGAAGCCGAGGTACCTGCCGGTGGTATTATCACCGGTATTGGAGTTATTGAGGGCGTCAGATGCGTTGTTGTCGCCAACGACAGCACTGTCAAGGGTGGTACATATTATCCCATCACTGTCAAGAAGCATCTCCGTGCTCAAGCTATTGCCCGAGAGAACAAACTACCGTAAGTTTTATCTTTTACGTTAACCCCAATCGTAATCAATCTCTCCGCTTACACGTTTGCAGATGTCTCTACCTTGTGGATAGCGGCGGTGCCAACCTCCCCCACCAAGCCGATGTTTTCCCCGACCAGAATCACTTTGGTCGCATCTTCTATAACCAGGCGCGCATGAGCGCTGAGGGCATCCCTCAGATCTCGGTAGTCATGGGACCCTGTACAGCCGGTGGAGCCTATGTCCCAGCCATGAGTGACGAGAGCATCATTGTTCAAGAGCAAGGTCATATTTTCCTTGCTGGTCCTCCCCTGGTCAAGGCTGCCACAGGCGAGGTCGTTAGCCACGAAGATCTCGGTGGCGGCAAGATGCACTCTTCCGTCTCTGGCGTCACGGATTACCTTGCTGTTGACGATGCTCACGCCATTGTGCTTGCCCGTCGCTGTGTCAGTAACCTCAACTGGCCAGCCAAGACTCCCAATACCCAAGCGCCCAAGCCTACTTTTAAGGAGCCTCTCTACAACCCTGAGGAACTTCTGGGTATCGCAACCACCAATTTGCGCAAGCCTCTCCCTATCCGCGAGGTCATCGCTCGTATTGTCGATGGCTCCGAATTCTCCGAATTCAAGCAGGAATTCGGCACAACTCTCGTCACTGGCTTTGCCGAGATTTACGGTCATAAGGTCGGCATAGTCGCTAACGACGGTATCCTCTTCGCTTCATCATCCGTCAAGGGCGCTCACTTCGTTGAGCTTTGCACCCAGCGCGGAATCCCCCTTGTCTTCCTCCAGAACATTTCCGGCTTCATGGTTGGCTCACAGTCTGAGCGTGAAGGTATTGCCAAGCATGGAGCCAAGCTTGTCACAGCCGTGGCTTGCGCTGATGTTCCCAAATTCACCGTCGTCGTCGGTGGTAGCTACGGCGCCGGCAACTACGGCATGTGTGGGCGAGCTTACAGCCCTCGCTTCCTGTGGATGTGGCCCAACGCCAGAATCGGTGTCATGGGCAGTGAGCAACTCGCATCAGTTATGGAGACAGTTGGTAAGAAGGCAGATACTGGTTTGAAGGATCGTATTGAGAAGGAGAGTGATGCGACATACTCGTCTGCAAGATTATGGGTAAGTTAATGTTGTAACATTGTTCGCATTGATCATATGCTGACATATTATA
The DNA here is from genome assembly GCA_013623525.1 of Fusarium dimerum. Taxonomy (NCBI): domain Eukaryota; kingdom Fungi; phylum Ascomycota; class Sordariomycetes; order Hypocreales; family Nectriaceae; genus Fusarium; species Fusarium dimerum. Next base: position 53,877 of record JABGLY010000367.1, on the reverse strand, counting down.
GGACGACGGAATCATCCCCCCTCAGCATACAAGAAGATATCTTGGGCTGGGACTACAGGCAGCTATGGGAGGTAGAAATGAGGTCAAGGCCGGTGATACGAAGTTTGGCGTCTTCCGAATGTAATGGAGTATTATATTTTGGATTAAATACAATAAATTCAAATGCAAGCAAAATAAATCCAGGCCTTTTTTTCGATTTAGAGTAGTAGTTGAGGTGTCTGCCAGACACGAGCTCGCTTGCTTGTGGTACAACTGGTTATGTAGCGTGAAGCTGGCTAGGTATTGAACAGTCACGATATGGGCTGTTTTGACTACCCTGTAGACCACCCCCCCAACCTCAGTACCCAAGTATCGATGATCATCTAGTCCTTGTTCCGTGCGAATCTCTTGGATTTTTCTCAAACGAACTCACATGGTTCACGCACTATGATCAAACATTGGTGAGAATGAAGAATACGAGAACATTTACTACTTAAGTCTTTGAATATGAGCGAGTGCAAATCCTGCCGATGGCCCCGAATCCTAACGTTTGTCCCTGGATCTGGCCAGAGCAAGAAGTATCAATAATAAATATCGATAATTTGACGGCTGCCCAAAGTTGCAAGTCCTTCTTTAATGAAAACCATCTACTCCATCCGCAGCTCTCAGTGTTCATTTGCGCATTCACTAACTTCCCTCTTGTCAAAGCATGTCAAAAAGCTACTCAAAACATGGCATATACACTCAATACTCAGTGCCGTATTGTCCGGACGGTCTCCCCATAATTGCAATATGAAGCCCGTATCTGCTTGGGAATTCATGACATGGTTCCTCCTAAGAATAGCTTATGTTCGGGTGAACTTGGACCGGGCATCTGTGATAAAGTTAAAAACGCCAGCAAAGCCAGGGGAGAGATATAGGTATAAGGGTTCTTGTAATCAATTTACCCCTGAAAGTTACGCGGCTTCTCTTCACTTCCGCTATACCCTGAGAACACAAGACGTCAGTTGTCATTATTCTCCAATTGTTCCTTGGCCCGCGATTGTACGAGCTGCCATCATCAGTACCACAGTAATGCGAATGCACTCCCGCCAACGTTGATATTTGATAATGATCCTTCACAAGTTGCTTTGCCTTCAGTTCCACCGGTTCGCCATTGTTGTATTGAGGATGGATCTCCCGTTCACGACATGCCAGCCAGAGGAACGATAGAGCCATTCGACCCATGTTCGTTGGAACCTCACATAATGACGACGCGTTCTTCGGTTGAGAAGAATCGGAGTTCTGTTGTTCGTTCATGACTTGATGGTTTTCACACATGGGATCCTGGTCCCGCCCTGTCTGACAATGGCATACTGAGACTTGAGACGGTAGTTGGTTTCGCAGACAAATATGTCGCTACAGATAATTCACGTACAATGACAATTGCCAATGCTGAATCGTTTTACCGCGCTCATGAGTAATTAGGTATTTTTTTAAGCCAAGATAAAAAAAACATGTCCAGATATGAAATGGGCAATAGGAAACTTCCACATCCAACACTAAACGACATATTTGATAGCATTTCGTTAGATGCATTCTTTTCGAAATGCTACATTTTTCTTCTTCTTTTTTGGCTGGTGCTTACTGAGATGCCCACCTGCTTCTTTCTACTTGCGACGTGCCAAGTCACAAGATGGAGCTTGTATGGGGGTGGGAGACAATATGACGTGAGAGTAATTTAATGGGTTCCTAGGGTTAACCATCAAAGAATCATAGAGAGCTTGATGTGAAGCAAACATACATGAAGGTCCTAACTCCTCCTTGACAGTCAATCTCAGACGCAAAGTTCAGCTTATAGCTACCTATCTAAGAAGTCTTCACTCAGAGAACCCAATCTATTCGAGGTAATGAAGTCCCTCCATTCATCAATCAGTTCCTGAACACCCCACAGCGGCAGGGGCTGTTTCAGACTGGACTACTTTAGGTATAGATCGACGCTAGATCGTGAGAGATGAGACACAGCGCAACCTTTACGGACATGAATAGCAAGGGTTTAGCAAACTGCTGCAGGGAAGAACTGGGACGGGATGCCAAGAAGAAACATTGTACTGTACTACGTAGTGCTGGAAAATGTCACCTCCAGTAAAGTACACTAAACCCTCGAATTCCTTATCAAACGCTTTTGATCATAGACACAATCATAGCGACAGAATATAGTTCAATATCGAAAAAAAAAAGGCCTCACAAGATCGATTGCCTGCCTATTTGGCTCTCGACACCCGCAGGCATACTTCGATAGATCGTTCCCGCTTAAACGGGGGCTTTCTTAAGCTCTCTGCCTACCTTAGCGTACATTATATGAACACTTTATCAACGGAGACTAGACAACTTGGGTTGGATCAATGTCCCTTCATTTGATCAAGCATAGACGTTATTTGGGGCTGTTTCTGGTTGAAAGCTTTTCAAGTAAGTTACCATCACGGCCGTTTCTAGAACAGCCAACACGAGGGAGGTGGTCATTAAACAAGTATGAAGGATTGTGCACGGTGAGAAGAAGTAGCCTCAATTGATGCAAATAAATTGGGTTGGCATCGCGTGATGGAAGGACACAACTGTAGATTGAGCTGGGTAAGAACGACACAAAGTATAGCAAATGCTTCTTAAAATGCTGGATACTTAACTAATTGTCGGTTGAGCTCATCTTTGACAATGTATGACTATTAAACAGATCAAGAAAGGTAAAAAAGGAAGGGGAGGGGAAAAAGGCAGTTGAGGCAAAACTTGATACCTTCTGTCTTTAAAACTCTCAACCTGATCAACGTGTCAGACTTTTGTCAGTTTGGTGAAGCATGGGGACTGACCAAGATGCAGGTACGGAGTACGCTAGTGTTTCTGGTTGAGCACTTGACCCACAACAAGTGACATTGAACTGTCCATCCAGCGGTGTACTGGGTTCCCTCGCCCGAACCCCATCCCTTTTCGATAAAGTCCACCAGTGAATCGTCTTTCTGATTGGAAGATTTCCTCAGTTTCGTCACGGGATTGTATTTGTAGACAGGGCACCTGGTGGACAGAATACATGATAGTTTCCAGCCACCTAAATAGTAAACTGATCGACCACGATGAAGTCTTTTGTTTAGTTCTTTTTGTCTTCCACCAAGAGAAGGGCTAGTAATAGTGGCTGTTGTCTCACGGGCGGGAGGTGGTGGGCTGTGGAGAGTGAAGACGTTGGAAAAGAAAGAAACCACAACATGTAGCCCAACGGCCACCCCCTTTCTAAATTGACTTGACGATACCCACCTGACGCTGCTCGTGTTCCTACTGTAACAGTTTTCTTTGCTTCTTCTACCGTCGACACGCTCGCGTTCACTGTTTTTTCTTTCTTCTTCTCTTTCGTCTCATTTCCATTTCTCAGCCCCTAGCAAGCCCCATCTTCAATGCCCTTTTTTTTTTGTCTTAGCTATTGTGTGGGGTCTTCGCCGCCTTGTGTTAGCCGATTTCCTATCTGGTGTGATGAAGTCTCCCAGCCATCACAGTAGAGAAAGCAAGAGGGAAGAGTCGTCCTGTAGCAAGCAAGGTGCCCCATGCAAAACACCGTAGATCCTCCTCCAGACCTTAATCCCTAATTTCCAAGTAGCCGGCCCTTAGGCACATTCTTCTGTTTGATGATTATTATGCCGTTGGTGAGATCCATCTGTTCTGTTGAGTACATTTTCACGCACAATTTGGTATGTGCTGAGGTAGCAGAATATGAGTCAAATCGTGGTTGTCGTCTCAAATGCTGAGGGTCGTCCTTTCCCTCACCTTAGTTGGTTACCTTATATCCTGCCCTGTCTTGGTTTATCGTCCGTTTCCTCAACCCATGCACCTTCCGTATCCCCCATGTTACCCACCAGTTAAGCCAAGCCTCACTACTTTTCCCTCTTCTCCCTCTTTTCCTTTCTCTTTCCCTTCCTCTTTTTTCCCTTTTCACATCAAGGTTTCATCTGCACTTCTCGTGCTAATTCCGATCTGCTTCGGCTGGGTTTGTCGTTGCTCTGCGCTTCATTCTTTCTTGCGCCTTTCTTTTCTTCTACTTTCGTTCCTCGTCGAGGCTTTTTTTTTTCTCTCACCACTTTCGTTTCTAACTTCTTAGTCTGTCCCGTGGGCAAGACAATCTGTGTTTCAGTCTTTCGAGTAAAGCAACCACAATCGAACAAACAGTAAATCGCACAATCAATCCTCGGGATCTTTCTCACTTTCAGGAGCAACCAGGAAAAGGATTAAAAAAAAGAAAGAGCAAGGAAACAACAGCAGGGGAAGAATATTCAACATCTCAATTCTCGGCATCGCGCATCATCCGCTAAGGCTGCTATTCTTCACCTACTTTGAAACTGGTCAACACTGTCAGTCCCTGACGCGATCCGGATAAGAGTTCTGAAACGCGGCCTACCGACTTGTTACTTGTAGTTCCGGTAACACCGCATTAACTTTACCATTCTCTCGTCCACTGGATTCTGGGCATAAGTCTTCAGCCGTTGCGTATCGGATCATCAACCTATCACGACGACCTGGACTGAAGCTGTTTTCGTCATTTGTTGCGAGATCTCAACCGGCTACTCATCGATCGACCCTGATAGTCTCATTGATCTTGTAACCTTTTGATAGGAATCAGAGGCTTCAAGTGTTACAGGTACGTGGCTCACCCCTTGCCTCACCATCACTCTGTTGCTTCAGGGTCGTCTCACAAGGTGACTGGAATCACCTTGGCCTTGGCATAGTCTCGCTATTTCTGCCATCGAAGCCTTGACTGACACTAGTCAGGCCTGACTTTCTGTTATGCTCGAATTGCACGTTATCGCATGCGTATTGCAATCCTTCTGTTCGGCACGATTTTCTGATCTCAGTCCTTATCTCAAAGTTTCTCACTTCGTCTCTCGCCCGACACCCACCAGACTCGCAGCAAAAACAGCGTAGCCTGACTGTGCAACCGTGTTTCCCTCTATAGACGTTGCCTACCACACTTGACTCAGCTCGATTAGACATCCACACAATCACGAAAGAACGCTGGCGTCGTTCTCCTTTTAACCCACATCTTTGACGTTGTCAGCCGTTGGGTACTCGCATCAACCAGAGGTTACGTTCCCCACAGAGTGGCTACTTGCATGCTCTGTTGGACTCTATTGAAAACAAATCCCACTTGAGGTCATACTACGTTCAGTCTTGAGGTGCTTCTTAACTACTAAAAGGTGTTCGATGAGTCAACCATACTATGGAAGAGGGACAGATTCGTCTTCTGGTTCTGTCCCCAGCGTACGAGAATTAGCGCAACCCAGATTCGCTAAACACCAGCCTTTGCCAGTTCATTACTCAGAGGCTATGGACGACACGCCACCAGGTGATCTCCGTGCTCCTCCTCGCCGCCCTATGGGCGGGCAGCCTCGTGCACGGCTGAACCGCAAGGACCGTGATGGTGGTGCTGCTATATCGGGACCGACTCAAGTTCCCCAGTGGCCCCTACCTGGCCCTTCTATGGCAGCTATGAAGAACCCAGATGTCGAATCCTATCGACCTCCACCCGGACGACCGCAGCAGGCCCCTCAAAGACCACCACGTCCAAGTCAGGTCCCATCGATGCTCGACCAGTCACGTCTTCAAGATCCGACCCCAGTCTTTCTCATTCCCGAGTCCGACGACTACTCTGATATGCCACCCAGCCCAAGTATCTCGCCAACAGGAGTATCAAGCCCCGACTTTGCGCCAGCTAATCATGGGCACATGGCGGCCCATTCACGAAGAAGCGCGAACCTAGGACCACCTCCGTCTTCACGTCGAGGTGCTTCATCATTCTATTCCCAGGCCTCGTATGTGTCGCCAATCCCTGAAGAGAGTCTCAACTCTAGGTCACATGGTTCATACGCCTCGAGTGCCGCCATGCCTGACAACTGGCCACGAGGATCGCAAGAAACGAACTCGGTCTACTACGAGACTGACACTGAACGGAGTCATGCGTCTGCCGATGAGGACTTCAATGATGAGAGTAAACTGGTCCGTAGTGCAAGCATTGGTAAACGTGGAAAACCGTCGTTGGTAAACACCAAATCTAACAACTTTGACGACGCCGCCCACCGGCCTGGCCCCTCACCTGTCCAGCATCTTGACAATGGTGCTCCATATGCCGATGTCTCGACGAGCTCCTCCAACACGCTGCCGATGCTCAAACCTCCGACCACAAGCGCCCCTAAGGACGGCCTCAGTCCTGATGCCATCCTAGGTGCTTATGCCGCTGCTAGCGCCACGGACCTGGCGGATGCGCGAAAGAAAGCGCCGTCTCAGACATTCAGCCGACTCTCTGCGATTAGAAGGCCGCCGAAGCTCGATATCGATGCTGTGAGGAAGATGGAGGAGCGTGGCAGCATTACAAGTTTGCCGGATCTTATTCGACGAGCAACCCAGTTGGCCACTATGATGGACCGCGGAAAGAGGCCTGCCAGCCGTTTTGGAGAGCTCAACGACTATCTCGATGAGAAATCCATGGCTCGGGGGGGCGATAAGGAAGTATCTGGTATGTGGACTCATTTTCAGCCTAGGCAATGATATACTTACACGTGCAAGGACTTTCAGACATGCTCAACGCCTTCCCACCACCCGCACAAGCCCAAGCCGAACGTCAAAGCCGGGGTTCATGGTTTAGGACAAACTCGTGGCCTCTAGCACCCAGCCGGCAGGGCGAACTACCTTCACGATCTGGACTTCGAGAGATGACACCTTCGGATGAGGAACGGGGTAACAAACGCCGACGATGCTGCGGTCTCCCTTTGTGGGGGTTTATACTCGTGGTGATCTTGTTGCTTGGTATCATTGCCGCCGCCGTGCTCGTGCCACTCGAGTTCTTCGTCTTCAAGAACCTTGTGAACAAGGACACCACTCCTTCCGAGCTCTCTCAGTGCCAGGACTCTCTCACATGTCAGAATGGAGGTACCAATGTCATTTCGCAGGGGATCTGCTCTTGTATCTGTACCAACGGCTTCACTGGGTCAGACTGTAGCTCTGGTGGCTCTGACGGTTGTACAACTACCGATATTGGAACTGGAGACAGTATCATTAGTAATGTTACCATCGGCAAGGCGGTTCCTCGATTGATTGTGGGTGGAAACTCCAACTTTTCGATTCCCCTGACCGGTACAGCTGTCATGGCAAAGTTCAACTCAGAGAATTTGTCGTGCATCGCACAGAACTCACTTGTTTCGTTTAACGGCCGTTCAAGCCGCAAGGGAGAGGTGGCGACCAAGATTCAATCTGTTGATGAGGAAATGCAACTCGCCGAGCGAAACATTGTCCCTCGGGAAACTCAGACTGCCATTACGGTGTCTACGGGCTTCGCCCCTACTACATTAGTCCTTGACCCAGGTTCCCCGACCTATGTTCCATCAAACGATGGTACCGAGGATGCTACGCAGACAAGTGATGCACCCGTGGCAACAGCGACATCCACTACCCCCAGCACTGCATTCAATGTTACGGAAGATGTGCTCGATTTTGCTAGAGTTGCTGTTTTATATGTGCTGCAGGAAGAAGATGCCAGCAGCGCGGAGCAAGCCCAGTCCAACCTTCAGCGATTTTTCACACAAGCAAGCCGAACTTCGGGGGTCGATACTGATGCAGCATCCAGTCTCAAGATTGGCGGTGACAACACGGTGGATCTGGTGTCAATGACAATCAACATGGGGAGTGGTTCCGTTGGCGGAAAGAGCAAGCGCGATGTTGACACGGCAGAGCCTCGTTCGTGGCGTGGTGATGCTAGAAGGCGTGGACGAAGTGGATGATGGATTCTCTAGCGAAGATGAATAAAGCATGAGGGGCATTTGTACATAGAGTGCGGATACATGGATGCATCTTGCCATGACGACATGGACATGGCGTTTTCTTGTTTTCTTTTCTTTTCCTTCTCTTCATTACATATTTTCTTTTTTTTCTCTCTCTTGACCCCTTTCTTTTTATTCTTATTTCTTTTCTTCACTATCAAGGTAGAGAGGGGCAGGGCAGAAAGAGACATTTTCAGGTTGACCCGAGGATCAGATGTAGGTTTGCGGGGTGGTAATGGGAGTCTAGAGTTGGGTTGATAATGAAAAAAGGATCTTGCATAGACATTTCGAGAGTCTTTTGGCATTGTCTTCCCTATGCCGTCTTTGCACAGCATCTTGCATTAACATAGAGCTCGCCAAGAGGAGTGAGGAGGAGGGTTGTATTCAGACGATGTGACTGGTGAGACTATCAATCAGGATGATATATGAATCTAACTTATAAATGGCGAACACGACATGCATGTGTACATATGGGTATGAGCAGAATTTCTCTGGAGAATAAGAGGACGACGACTTGTCATGCGAATGTATGGCGTCCTCGCACCCCGCCCCTGGGCATGGCATCTATACAGTGCGTGTGCTATATGGAAACATTTTTTGATGATTTAGGCCAAAAAAGAAAATCATGAGCGGCACAGGCACAGAAGGGGCTGCCCCCTCAGAGGGTTGTGTAGCATCGGGTTCTTGGAATGGCCCGCGAGTCCGTTGTCAATGAACCCTGTTCAGAACGACGTTATATTTCTCTGTGATTCCGTTGTGGCATAATCCAGTGAAGAGAGTGATGTGAAAAGGTGATGTGATGTGAAGAGGTGATAATGTGAGGCGGGTCATGTCAGATAAGGGGGACGGATGATCGACGCCCAGCATGATGGCCCTTCGTACCGAACCTCTGTTGTTTTCTCGCTCGAATACGCGGATAGAGTCATGATACACCCACTGTCTGATACGGTGCGCTGTGGTTGTCGTCGCTTGGAATGCGAGATGATGGGGTCATGCACCTCTCATTCTGGATTGAAGGAACAAATATGGAACAATTGAAAAAACTAGAGCTTGTTTGGTAATGTGTAATGCAGAGGAGTACCTACTGTATGAGAGTCGAAAGGAACAATGCAGTGAATGAGGGCGTGCTTCTGAACGAAGCACTTGTGTACTACTGTCTTGGACTTCTCGGCGTCCGTGATATCTTGCCCTTGTCCCCCTCTCTCTCTCCCTACCATGATATGAGCGAAGGGAGAGGGGGTGTGCCCAAACCAAGCAAGTCTGTTCCCTCTCCAACGTATGATTTTTGTTTTTCGCTTATACACCAAGAATGGGAAAAAAAAAAGTTTAAGGAAATCGGTAGTTATTTTGCCCAGACTTTTAGACCAAAAGTCAAGACAAACGAGTGAATTAAACTCGCAAGCGAGCATGTTGGTCACCTTCTTCACCCTCTTGGCTGCGGGATTATAGCGAATATTCCAGTTGTGGATAGAAGGGGGAAAGGGAAGGGAAGGGAGGGGGGATTTCGTATTTTTCGGATTCGTCGTAAAAGGAAACCCACGTGCAATTGTACATACGGCTTGGAAGACAACATGGCGAGATTCCCCTTTAGAGTTAGCAAATCAGGAAGGGGGGAAATGGAAAGCAGGGGGTTTGGGAAGAAGGATACGTATGGTTTCGGGGGAGTTGGACCAATCGCTTGATATGTCCAAGTTGCGAGCATCTGGAAAGTTGTGTTGTATTGCGAGGAGGAGGCATGTAACTTGCTCTGTAGTAACCAACTAAGCCTCGATTATTCGTAGTCCTTGTCAAGCTTAACTCAACCCCCTTGTCTCTTGTGAGGGAGGCTGTTGCTGTCAATGCTAATTTCCTGCTGGAGGCTTTCGTGGTACGTGGATTGGAAAGGGTCTAAGCCTCGATGGATGGCCATACAATTCGGGGGTTCCCTATTTTGTGATTTCTGGGGGAGGACCAGAAGAGTCAAGTATGGAGGTCGGGCTGTGTTTTATGGTTTTGCATCTCGCATTGAGTTAGTTTACAAGAGGAGAAACCAGGGCGGGGGTTTGTTGAAGCAAGGCTTGGCTATGTTTAAGTAAAAAGAAAGGACAAAAAAAAGATTGGCGAAGTTTAAGCTGTCGAGATTGACTACTGGATCTGGCCTGACCTGACGTATATGGTATGGTATAGCAGCTACTAGTTCCTGCATTGTCACAAAATAAATCTTGATGTAAAAGTAAACATGCAGACTACTGTACAGAGAGTATCGTGAATCGTCCATTGATGACCTTACCGCTAGATAGGAAGAATTGATGGAACCCTATGGATCTTGTTTCCCCCCCTTCGGCCGCCGGGCTCATCACACAAGCCGGTGTGATGTATCAACAGGAGGACGGTCCCCCTCTCCCCATTTGAAAGAGTTATGCTCGCCCTCTCGGAGCGTTTACCATCCCGTAGGTAGCCATGCATAAATTTTCTTCTTTCCTTTTTTTTTTTTTTGGTCAATTTTATAAGAAACAAGAGACACAGAGAGAGGGAGAGAATTAACCCAAATGGGCAATGCTCTGTGCTGTAACTCATCCCCAAGTGATGGATGACCTTGTTGGAACCCGAAGAATACGACATGTGGAGGAGGTCCTTGGAAGTTTTGTATGACACTAGAGGTTCTATTTCTTATTCATGACTTTTCTTGCTGAAGTATATGGCTTGTCTGTAGAAATACTCTATTACATGCACTGTAAATAATAAAACAGGTGGTAAGCGAAAAGCCAGAAGCTTAAAAGCGACTGTAGTAGTCATCGGGCACCTCTTTTTTTTTTATTCTGTGTTGTGCATCTAATAATTACTTCTTGCTATTCACACACCCTTTTCCTCTCTCTCCATCCTTCGTCTGGACCATCTTTCTCTTTCTCTTTCACTTTCTCAGGGGCCCATAACTCTCCGGAGGTCACCAACAGTCCGAGTGCCGGGTCTAGTGTGCATAACTGATGGACTGTAACACAACCCCCCCCCTTCCACTTTCGAACCCTCTTCAGCGCACCAAGCTCTCTCAAAGGGGAATGGAAGCTTGGGTAGGGTGCTTGGTAGCTGTAGGCTGGTAGGTAGCTTCTGTTTCTGTTCCTGTATCAATCTTTCAAATCACCCGTAACAAGTCCGCGATCCGCGGGGTCCTCCCATCCCTCCGTGACCAAACTCCGTCCCCGCGGATTATCGTATTCAATCTTTCGCTACTGCTATTTTGCTCCTTGGAAGAAAAGAAAGTCAACTCCTGAAATTTTAATCAAGAAACTTGGAACAGCCAAGGAATAAGGAGACGGATCCTGTCTGCCCCCGTCTGTCTGTCACATTCAATACTCAGCGAGGTGTTTGCCAGTTGCAGTCATCATCATCATCTCTGATCTAGAAATGCCCGGATTATAACTTGATATGTCCGTCTTACTTGCCTCCTCCCACACCCTCCTCTCAGCTCAGGCTTGCTACTAAACCACTGCGCTGGTATAAACTTCACACTGTCAACTGTCACAGACACATCATAAAAGGGCGTATTTCATCAACTATCCCGTCTCTGTTTCGTCCGTATCTCGTCCGTTTCAAGTGTCATTATTTTAGGGCTGACATTCATTTCACTCTCTCGCTTCTCTTTTTTTTCTTCTCATCCCACCCCTCTTCCTATCTACCGGTATCTCGCAACCATCCAAAAGATACTCTGAGAACAGCTTAGCGAACAATCAACCCAATCAAACCAGCTCAACAAATACAAATCTTGCGTTATGCTCATGTTTCATGGCGATTAGTAGTAAGCCCGCGCCGGGTTGCTCCCGTAAGCAGTCTCTACCACGATTACAAATTCATGCCCCCTTCCCAGTGTCTGAGTTAATCCAATTCCAGTCTAGTTCGATCTAGTCTGGTCTGGTCTGGTCTGGTCCACAGCACTGTATCATGTAAAAGAAAGCGCGGCATTGAGATGCAGTTATGAATTCCGCTCCGCACCGCACAGAAAGGAAGAGAAAAGATGGCGGCATTCTGACCAATCGCTCTTTCCCTCGTAACTCAGAAGATCAGAACCCAACACTGCTGTTTCTTGGCAAGTGAGATGGACAAAAATCCATCAAGAAAAATCAGGTACATTTATTATACGGAATACGATATTCTCGATAATTTGTCAATTCTCGTTTGCATGTGCTTGTGCTTGTCCATGTGCTTGTGCTTATACCTGTGCTCAGACCCGCCTCCTTATCCAGCTAGCAAGATAACTTACGCATTTCGAACGCTTTCACCCTTTTTGGTAAAAGAACTTGGATGATGAATGATGACTCTTGATGATTGATCAGCCAAGCCATCCCGTTTTTTATCGACCTTGTTCTTCCACTTCGGACATTGCTCTAGTGTCAAGGGAAAAATTCAGTCTTTATGTCCGTCGTCCGGATTTACGGGTCAGTCTACATATTAAGTTGCAGCACATGAATGGGGGGGGCGTGCTAGAGTGAGTGTGGCCCTTCCTCAGATCATCCATCATTCGGGCAGGGGGGGCGTGTTCTGTACGGACGGTGAGTGACAGCAGCACTTTTTCATTCAATGAGAGCCTTGTCTTGCAGTTTGACTAATCACCAGTCTTGACCGATTTCGACATGGAGATTCGCCATGGGAATCAATGTTTACCGATTGAAAGTTTATCCTCATGATTCTCTTACATGTATATACACGAAACCAGAGAGACATGGCCAAGTTGAGGGAGAAAATATGTCAATATATCAATAAAAAAAACAATACGGTTCTGTTCTAGCACTGATTGGGTTCACGTATTCCATGCTGAGATAATTGATCAGAAAATAAATACCCAAGTACTCAGTGGATAAACCATCTAGACCAGGTAGGTACTTACTGTAGGTCAGTTTCCGTCGCATTCGCATTCGGAGTCAATGACGTCCAGGAACTTATCCCACAGATCAAGGGCAGGCGATATCGCATATCAGTAGTGATGTAGAGTCGCACGCTGTGGTGATTACGCGATATAGACGTTTGACTTTCATCGTCATCACTCGCAACATGAAACGTTGACCGAGTTTTCATGTTCATGATCACAACGGTCCCAAACTCGTGGAATCATTCATGGAAGACGGTGGATAAATTAAAGGTGGATTAGCAGGGCGGGGGTCAGAGACACTCGCTGCTTCTATCAACTAAAAAAATGTCCCCGAGCCTGTAATGCACCTGCTGAGCCCGCAGTCCTGAACCAGGAAGAAAAAAAAACTGCATGGAATCCACTAGGGCTAGGTCGCCTTTCGTTCTATACCAAATCACTTGCCATATTCCCTCCCAATCCTTTCCCTCGCCCTGCCTTGCTAAAATCCAAGACTCCAAAAAAGGGGAGGCGTGATAATCATATGTACGTTGTAGAAGAATATGTGCGAGAAACTCCCCAGAAACAAACAAACAAAAAACAATCAGGTAAAAACACCATGCCGCGTCACAAATTTTCGACGTAAATTGAAGGAATAAATGGCCGTTAAATCAACTCCGAAGTCTTTCTTTGTTGTTGGTACAGGTCAAGCAAAATTGATTGATTCGTTCATAGTCGCATTGGTTCCCCATCGTATCCAGAATAAATCATCGGATCTCCCATACCCATCATGACTTGGGGGTTAGGACATGACAGGACGTGAGGCTTGATAGTTCCGAATTCTGACTCGACGAGACCCTGATTTAGCATGTCCATGCTCCCCAAAACACCGGGCTGCTGCAGGAACTGCATCGTCAGGTCATTGGGTTGAGGCTTGGGCGGCACCATGGACCAGGCGGGGAAGTTGGAAATCGAGGGTGACTGAGAGGGGAACATGATTGAGGCGTCGATTTCGGGTGGTGGAGGTGCAAAGTCGAAGTCGCTGCTGCTGCTTCCCGCGAAGCTCTGCGGTGATAGTGTCATGGCGTTGCTGCTGCTTCCGCTTCCAAATGCTGCCTTTCGATAGTCGTACTCGAAGTCAGAGTGATCCAATTCCGATGATGACGCTCTCTCCGTACGATTACACACAGACGAGTCCGCATCCTTGACTTCCTTGGCAGTCTCACCCTCCTTCTGCTGCTCTTCCAGTTGACGGGCCAGCTCAGCCATACCGGCTTCATCTTCGGGGAACACCGAGTGCACGGGGAGGTCGATATCGCTGTTGGGTCGAATGCAGCCCAACTTTTGGGCAATGTTGTGGATAACAGGTTGGCCTCGGTCGTTGAGCTCGGGCTCACCAAGTTCCCACGATTGGTTATTTCGGACCATAGAGTAGAGCTTATGGACGGTAGCGATGAGAGCGAATTGGGTGTTTTCAAGAACCTCGGCGTAACTGCAATATGGTGTAAGTATTCCGTACTGTTCCCATCTTTTTTTTCTTCTTGTTTGTTGTAGCTCGACATACCCTCGTGGTAGCTGCTTGTATTCCATCTTCTTTCTAACACCAGCCGTGCACACTAGACCATCATCCTTGCAACGCTTGCATGGGAACTCGCCGTCGCACTGGAAAGTGTTAGTGGGGCAAGGTTCATCGACAAGTGAGATGAGGATGCGGTGCAAGTGAAATCACACACCTTGGTCTTCTTCATTCGACATCTTTCGCAAGCCTTCCATACACGCTTATGTCGGCCGTCCACACCGGCAGTATGTGTTACGTGATCATGGTGGTGAATGGTGGCAGCACTGGTGCTTGTTCGTTTTGAGGCACGATGCACAGGCTTGACAGACTTGGAGCTTGAGGAGCTCTTTCTAGATGTGGTGGATTTGTGATCCTCAGCCGGTGGTGAGGGCAAGCTTGGTGAACCCATGGTGATATGTGTTTGTATGGAAGGGCGGATAGGTTGTGGTGGTGACATCCAAGGTATGGGTGTGGATGTGAGTGTGAGTGTGAGTATGAGCACAGATGAAGTACAGGAGTGAGCCAAGAGGGTGTTCCTGTCCGAGCCAAGACCAATTCAACCGAGTTGATGGGTGGATGGAGATGTAGATATAGATATATAGATGTATGAATGATATTGAAAAGCAGGAATTGGATTGTAAACAATGGAAGAAGAGGAGAAGGGTAGGAAGCAGTAGAGGTAGAGGTCGGGAGGGCTTAATAATTATGTAGGGGGATGGTCGAGTACATATAAAGACGTGGACCTAGGCATGGGCTTAGCCTTTTTCTTGGTGTGACTGGTGACGGGCGTCTTGAAGATGCCGTGGCCTAGGGATTATGTGAGACCATGACACTTGACATGGGAAAGGAAAAGCCAGTCAAGTTACATGTAGCACGGTGCTCGGAGGGTTTTTGGTACGCTCAAGGTTCCGCTTATACGGCCTGGTTCTTCTGGTTCTGGTTCAGGCCTGTAGATAGAAAGGTACTGCAGCGTAGCGTGGAAGAGGGAGAGAAGAGAATATGGAGATGGAGTGGAGATGGGAGGAGGGTGTGTGTGACAAGAAGGTGTGTGATATGATGGAGGGGGGGAGGAATCAGAAATATCGGGGGAGTGGTGATATCGATCGGTGTGGTCTATATGTCCGAGAAGGCGAGAGGTGGGGAACAAGGATCATCCGTCTTTCTTTCTATGTTTTTTTTTTATTTTAATTTTTTTTTTCTTTCACTTTTTGAAAGCCCGCGGACGGACTCAATTCAATGCTTGTACAAGCGTCGATGAATGGATGTATGGTTGATTCGATGAAGCAAAAAGAAAACTCAAATAAAATGAATCGTTGACTGATTGATATGATCTGATGCTACTCGGAACAGTCTTGGGCATGTAATCAATCTATCCACCATGAACTTCGGTTGTAGTAAAACTTCATGCTCTCACTTTCTTTGCTACAGAGCCATTCACTTCTTCAACTCCGATCCTTTTTCTGAATGACTCCTTTCGGTCTCTGCCTTTCTCATTCTCTCAGTGGGAAAAGATAGCCCCTGGTTCTGCTTTCACTGCCCCCACCAAGACACAAAGATCGAGTCCCAGTTTGACGATGACAAGACACGACAAGGTCAAGGGGGTGTGTACCCTTGATGAGACCATCCTTTCTCTGTCATCCAGTCCCCGGCACAGCTCACAACACAGTACCATACCAGTGGAAGGACCTACAGTAGGGAAGTATTGGTATTGGTCTTGGTATTGGTGAGAACATCCATGGTTCCTCGCGCAACTGGAAACTCCGCGCGGCGAAGCGGACTTGATGAACTAGAAGGGGGGATACGTACCTACACTACATTCAAGGGTTTCATTTGATGGAACATTCTTCTCACATTGCAAACATGGCAGATTGTATTTGGAATTCACCATGTTATATCAAATTAATGCCGTTACCGTTATCCTCGTGGAGAACTGATGTACCCATCCACCATCAACAACCGCAATGAAAAGAAGAGGAAAACAACCCACAGCCGTTATGCTCTGCCTACTCTAAATGCTACAAAATAGGCACACATTAACGTTATGCTTCAATAAAGGGGGGCACAGACCCGGCAATGCGTCAAGGGTCAGTTGGGCAGATGTGATCATATATGAGGCTGAGGGGGGAGGAATACGTATACGCAACGGAGATACGGACAAACAGGACGAGGACGGCGTATATCGCATATCAATCACAAACATCATCAAACGCTCATGAAGTAGCTCATACACACGCGTATACAGAAGAGCTAGCGATACTACACTGCGCTGCACCACACTACAGTACACTGCACTAGACGTCCAAGTTGTTAACAGGGGTTGTTTCATCATTTGATTGATCATATGGACTTGACTTGCTTGACCTCTCTGAATGATGGAATGACACGATATGACGGTGATTGTATTGTGTCTTCTTTTCCTTCTTGCACAGTATGATCGCAACCTTCTCTTGTTTATTCGGATACAATTTGGCTCCCCGTCAAGTTAATTGATTACTTACTATTACAAATGATCTTCTGTGCGGCTTACATTGCTCTCTGACTGCTATTTTTTTTTTTAGTGCGAGGCGGGGAAAACACATCAGCGCCCCTCTTGATGCCCGCAACTGGTGAGGCTTGTTCAACTGGGGCGCCCGCGGGCGTGTGCGCAACATATACCCACATGTAGAAGTGTTTGTGCGAGAAAATGGTCAGCAACTTAAAAATAAAACAAAAGGAGAGAGGCACAGGTTCATGCTAACCTTTTTCTTTTTTCTACCTTGTTTCAATTCAAAGAGATAATCTTGTTGAGAAAAAGTAATATTTGACTAGTCTATGAACCTGAGTGCATTGATAACGTGTCTCGCCTCAAAAATCCGGGAAAGGATGCGTGCGATAACGTCTCAGCTTTCACCCACATACATGTCTTCTAGAACAAATCAACTGTTGGAAGCAAAAATGAAATAAAAGGTACCCAACTAATCATCGTGCGTGACCATGACCCAGAACCAAACCCAGAACCAAGACCAAGACCACGACCAAAACGATAGACGCGCGCCCATCGTTTTCAGCGCCCATTCTTCCTCCCCCTTTCCCCACCGGAGGCCGCGGGCAAGGGACGAGGACACGCGGTGCCCAATGGTAGGGTAAGTTTGGTACATTACATGGTAATAGACATGATCAGGAAATCCCCCTGTTGTATGCCGCGAAGCCGAAATATGATTCCGAAATCCGATCATGGAGCCTCTTACCAGCTACGTTACAGTACAGTACAGAGTACAATATGCTCGAGCAGTCAGTCCGGTTGCGTCGATTTGAGTTAAGTTCAGTTCCCAATATTCCGGGTCACGAATATCCCAGCATGAATGGAACCGCGGCAAATAGACTTCTGACAGCTCAGACAAGTTCATGAGAATTGGTTGAATCATCATGTCGACCAGGGATGACAGTCACTTCCCCTACTGTGTGTACAGCACACAACTCAGACATGCACAAACCCGGTCGGGCAGAAAGAAGCAATAACAACAAGAAACAAGGTTCTTGTAAGTGACTGAATGCAGTGAAAACAACTAAGTGCCGTGAAATGCGAAATCATAATCATAATAATAAAAGGTTTTCTCTAGACCAAACTGTCAAAACCAGGGTGTTCCCTGAAGAAAGGGTCTTGCTGTTGTGCTGTGCTTCACTGTCCTTACGCCCCGAGCGCCGTTACAGCCTTGCCCGTAGAATAGTTGATTGCGATGCAGTGCGCGCATCATGTGAAACCCAACTACACTACATGTACTTGCTTTGATTAAGGCTGTTGGAGCAAAAGCTCGGACATGTGGAGATTTACCGATATTTCTAATGATGTTGCTCTGGGGAGGGGTGTGAGGTCACCAGTTATGAAAGATGGAGCGGGATAACGAGAGTAGGAGACGCGAAACCCAAAACCTTCCACGGAGCAAAAACATCACGGGGTCTTTGGTTACAGTATCCCAGATGAAAATCTTCAAGATCTGGATTTCACAAACTGGTGCTATACCAAGTTTTTTTCTTCTTCTTCTAATTCATACGCGAGGAAAGGAAGCATTCCGTAGTGGATAACCCTCACATCAATTACATATACACACCCTTTTCTTGTTGTCTTCTCTCTTCTCCATGGACTGGGCTATCTCCCCGGAGCCGACAAGCAGTTTTCGTCTTAAGAACTCCTTGAGAGGAATCCCGGCTGAACCCCGAAGAAGATCGAGTAAAAAGAAAAGCACAAGTGGCGAGATAATGACATTATTCCCCTTCCTTTTTTTCCCACTTCTGTCATTTAGTTAGATCTGGATGTCATAATGCCTGTTTGCCTCTTCTTTCTTTTCCTTGTATTCCAAGACAGATTCCTCGATTCTCGTCTTGCTTTCCCCTTGATCCCCACACACATACTATACATACATGCACACTTACACAACCAACACTCCTGGATTAAACAGAATAAGAAAACAATACGGAAACATGTAGTCGGCATTTTCCGTCCCCTTTGTTAAATCCTCCCCAAACGCGCGCTTTGTCAGTGCCGAGTGCCGAACACAACAACAGATGGTGCCATGTCAAACTTGACTGTGTAGTGTACAGTCTTGACTAAGCGGTACATGACAGAAACGTTGTTCTAACAGCCCAACGACATCCAAAGTGGTTTTAGCTTCCCTCCTGGGAGATGGTCATGAGTTTCCCAAAAACACAAAAAGGGATCTTCGCCAACTTTTCCCCTTCCGGCAGTGTGAGAATGTTGTATTCGGCACTTGAAGCGAACAACGAAAAGGCACATCAACATCCACTCCCCTCAAAACCCTTGGCAGGCGAGGATTATCAGTTCTAATTTGTTTTGACTTTTGAGCTCTCTCGACTCTTATTTACGGGCAATCCATCCGCCGGGGAATAGCTAGTCATGCCGCTAGGACGTACATGCAGAGAAATAAAATATATGCCCAAACTCGCAGCATTGGGCTATATAAAGTAGTGTATAAGGTTGCTTAACGCCGATCATCATAAATCAGTTGCGGCACTGTAACAGGAGGTACATAGCCTCTCTCCTAGCTATGAATGTAACACGTCTGCCATCGACTACCATGAGGTATAACGTTAACCCTTGCACAAACCAAGAATCCTACCTATTTTCCGTTCTCCTTAGTCATAAAGGATGCTGAGTTAACTAACCCAAAGACCAATAGGATGGGCCAAAGAGGTTCGCAGAAATTGGTGGGCCGGATATAAAACCGCCCAAAGGGGAACCCTGGTTGGATGTGCCGTGTCGGTCCATGACGTTTCGTGTTGAATACTACATTGCGAGAAGTCAAACCGTCAACGGGACAAAGTTTAAATGTTTAGCTTGAAGGAGGGCGATGCATTTCAGGTTCAGAGTGAGAGAGAGAAAACAAAAAGTCCCAAGGCTGAATGAGTCCGCTCAGGAGGCCCGGGATTTTCCAAGTGCCGATCATGTCCGATTGATAATCCGCCTTGTACCGGACGGGGTTTTCATGTCAGTCCGGTGCGGGCGTTTACTTGCACAGAGCACGTACCGTACCAATAAGGGGAAAAGAACAGGTTCTCCTTTTTTTTTTCTTTTCTTTTCATTGCAAGTATTTGTGCTCGTGCGTTTGGCTTGCGTAGTGTTCTGTTCATACTATGTATTGGTATGATGCACATGATTCGATTTTCCCGATCATGGATCATTGACCTCGATGTTCATGCCCGTCTCCATTCTGTCCTCGTCGAGACCCAGAATTCATAACCTTGTTCACATCCCTATTTTTTCTCCAAGGACTAGCGATAGCCCACTTTCTTTTCTTTCTTTCTTTGCTGATTTTCCTCGTTACTCATCAAGTGAACCCCAACTTCAACAGTTAACCTTGATTCATGATCAGAGTGCATTGTGGCTATGGGTGGTTATTACATAATGCGACACTCCCCAAACTGCGTCGCCTGGGCCACCGTCGTTTGCCTTGATCTCGAATGTCATCCTTTCTTCTCAAACAAATCTATCTGATCTATAACATGGCGGAAATGTCAGATTCTAAAACCCCAGTCCAGGAACAACAGTATCGTATCATGTGTACACTTGTCACAAATACCCTCATCTGATCTACGACGACGAGAAACCGAGAAACATCCGTGCATCTGCGACAATTAAGAACAAGTTTTAGGAGATGGTTGTCGTTTAGATTTCATTTCACCATGGAGCCGCGGACTTTCCGTTTGTCTTCTTTTCTTTTTTTTCCCCCGTTCCTTTCAGATGGACCACGTTCTCAACATCCCTTCTTTTCCACATTTCACCAACCCCTTGCTCGACCTCCAGATGCGTCTTTTTATTTTGTTTGTTTTGTTTTTTTCTCCATCACCAACACCGTCCACTAATTGAAGCATCTCCCAGGAAGAAGTTTTCCATTATCACGAACCAGGGTCTTTCGAGGAACTTTGACGTCATGGGGCCATGGAGAGATGTACTGTACACATATACATGCAATATCTACAGCATACCACAGGGCACCTGCAGCAAGCCAACGGGTTTAGGTCAGTTAGCGACCCGTCACTAGAACCTTTCTCGCTTGTTTTGAGTTCGCTTCGTCGTGGAGATATTACGGTCGTGCCGCACCGTTCATCTTCACCCATAGTGGGTTTCTGAGGTATTACACTGATAATGATGCCATCCTGCCGACTACTCTGCATACATACTTCAATAAAGGGAAAAACAAAAATGCATCTAAAAAAAATATCCCGCCTTGTAGTGAAAACTCTCTCGGCCGGATGGCGTCAAAGGGATCATACAAAATGGGTGACCTACATGCACACCCCCTCCCTCGTTCTTTTACGCCTCTGATCTCTGATCCACCCAACGCCCACATACGTCAATATCACGACCTTTGTCGTTGATTTCACGATTAACTAAGAATCCCGACCGGTCTCGGTCTTTCCCATGAGGTCTTCAATATGGCTCATGGATTAGGGAATGGGAATAAAGGGGAGAGAAAAAGTGCTACCTAAACTCGGGACACGGCACGTTGATAAGCTGGTGGAATGGGGGTGTGATGGGAATTATTGGACTCTGATGTCATCGAGTATGGATTTAATCGGGTTTAAACAGATGACAGACATAGCGAAATTGTCAGATTGTCGACCACCGAGAACAGTGAAATCCCATTGATTTGAGATACTTTTCAAGGTATTATGCAAAAATGCAGCCAGAGGAATGTGATTTCCTTCGAAGGCTGAACCATACTGCAGCCGAAAAAGACATATTCCCCCTTGCTCTTCGCGTGGAGTTGATCGACCAAAGCTGATCTTCACACCCTTCTTTCTAAAGTGGAAAACCCAAATCCCTATCCAGTTCTCTTCTCCACTTCTTTTTTTTATGCACATTTTTTTTTTCTTCTCTCCATTCACACCCACAGACATCGGTGCCGAGGCCGGCAACCCGAGCTCGCACCTACACCCCGACCCCGTACGGGGCTGAACCATCACCAAAGACCGAGGCCGGTGAGCATTCATGATTTGGTGTCGATAAGGCACGGCCATAAGGGTTTTCTTCATAGTGGTCATTGCGTCGGTCTCGGGTTTTACCTTGTCTAGTCCCCGACGGGGCTGATGATTACGTCCCGAGTCGCACTCTCATTTATGCTCACCTGCACACCTGCAACCGTACGGGTTTTTCGCAATCCTCTTATACGATAATATTCGTTTCTTTGCCTTATCCTGTCGGCATTAAGTCGTCGTGATTCAGCCCGCCCGTGATGATTCCCACCTCATGGTCGGCGTCGGCATTTGCTTCGCCGATATGGTGACGTAGGGTAGTATACCTACAGTACATTACGATACCGTAGTGACCCATCAAATATGATTCCGCCTAGCAATGATGAATTCGCCTCTTCAGATATCTTATGACATATTCATGCCATGTGCTTTCCCTCTTATCGAATAGAGAGGCTGCTAAATCCCCGATCGCCGTGTAGAGTCGCCGGCTCAACAGTAGTATGCTGTAGCTCATCCCTATCCGAACCAAACCTCTAGCAGCCGCGGCAACTTGGAAACTCGGAAACGTGCGTCTCAGCTCTAGTTCTTAAGCCATGGTGGAAACGGTGCATCAAAGAGTCGAGCAAGGCCAGAGGCTTTAGAAATGCCTCAAAGATCCATTCATTCCTTCTCGAAGAACCGTATCATGGATCCAGGGGCGTTGACCTATACACAGCATGGTCTGTGGACCATACCCATATCATTTGGAACAATTTTGATTGAGGACATGGACGGCACTCCCAGGCTACTGGGCTCCAATTCCGCGTTTTTCTGGATCTTCTTGATCTATCTGTATCCACGGTGAGAGCTCTTTCCGCCCTGCCCTCATCACAATCATCCATCACATTCGAAAAAACCATATTGTTTCAGTAGACATACGTAATAACGCAGGATCCGTCACGGATGTATTCCATAAGGACTCAATCGTGCCATGATATCCTTTCCATCGTCAAACACTAATTCTCCTCGGATCTCTGCCTTGTTTTGAGCCAAAGCAAAACGCGACAAGACGAACGGCAAGAAAAGAAAAACAAATTTTCGTGGATACAAAGACGGAAGTTCGAGATCCATAATTTTGAAAATTTCATCAAAAATGGATTCCCTACCGCTATCAAACCATCCTCTTCCCATGAAGGCCTCTAAATCATGTGGATCCCTTTTTCAATCGTCGTTCATCCTACTTCTGAGCCTCAAAGAGAAAACCACACCGTTCGTTCGGTCTCCACTTGCCCGTTCTTTGATCGTCTCGGCTTCAACTAACGGACGGCCTTTCATTCCAAAAACGACTCTTGTCGTCTTGATTTGTAAGAAAAAGGAGAACCATTCCTGTCTTGTGCCTCCAGCGTTCAAACGAGTATCGTTCTCAGAAATTCGGAAACTGCCGAGTGTTTGACAGTTTTGACCAATGTGTTCATGTTCAGTCTGGACCGAGGTTGATAATGTCCACTTCATTCTCACGGGCCATAATGGTGCGTTGTCAATTTTATGATATGATATGTTCTGCACTCCCTTTTGACTTTTCCTTTCCTACAATGATTCCATCAAATAAAAACCTGATATTTTAACAACACAGACAGACACAATGAACCTGGGCCCAACGGAATGAGCCGCATATCCATCACACTACACACCTCCCATCCCGTTATCGTGGTCCTCCAACTTCACATGCGGAACCGACTATACTTATCTCAGGGCTCGTCTGATTCCTCAACTGTCCCCAGTTCTTGTCACCACATTTATTCGATTTCCGAAAAATCTCCATGACCCAGCCGCGAGGCTCTTCCCAGCTCAGACATGGATCTCCCCTGATATCGTGGGATTTCGGAAATCATGCATCATGTGAAGGTGGATCTTTCCATTGCAGCACCATTCAACAGCAGATGCACAACGACCTTTGACATGCATCTTTCAGAATACTCGGCAAAGTGGAGAAGAAAGCTTGATATTTCCATTCTTCCTACTGTGTTCCTCTCCTTGTCCCTTTCTCCTATGGACGGGTATCGAGCCTATAATCGTTCAAGTCCAACAGGATCCGCTAGAGAACATGACAGCTCAGGGGATTGCAGCCGCAACGTACCAGTGAGCCGCAACGTCTACCGACATGATCCCGCATATTCGTTATTACATCCACTTTTTGACGAGGCAAAACGGCATATGAATAGCCTCGGTTAACTCTCTCGCTCGTACTCAAACAAACACACATGCAGCCTCCCAGGGCGCACACTGAAATCATAGCTGATAAGCTTGCGACTTTAGAGAAGAACCTGCCTCCATATCGATCACATCATCCTCGTCAGAGGCGATATCCGCCTTCAATCCTACCTACCTACCAAGATCCTTCCGTGCACCTTCCTTACAGATCGTTGTACATGATGAGTCGAGGATGCTCATCTTCGCATACCGCCCATGCCCAAGCCGCGCTCGGCAGATAGGTCATGAGCACCGATGCCTTGTGCCCGTACGACGCTGGCTCGTAGAGGCTCGGATCGTGCCGTCGGACTTTTTCTACTGCATCGGCCGTTGCCAAGGCTAGAAAGTGTTCTCGTTCGGGTCCTTGGGGCAATACCCTATGGCAGCGAAAGTCAGCCCACACAGCCATGATAGCGTAACCGGGGGTTATAGGATTAAGGGGTTCACGTACAATGCATTACCAAATATGCCGTGACAAAGACATGGCTCCTTAGTGAGAAGTCCGTGTCGCCATATGATACTCTGCCCCTTTTCAATGGATGCGTCAATTCGGGTCTCAAGCTGAGGAAAGTAAGGTCGTAGGACAGCAAGCGACTGTAAGAATCCTGTGGCACCGTGACACCACTGTACAAGGTCTGCACTCTTTCGCTCCTTGAGACTACGTGCGCTAGATGGCCAATTGCCGTCTGGTAGCTGTAGCTCAAGTAGTTTGTCCAGGCGATTGGAAAGCTGAGGGGCTAGACGTGGGCATGAAAGGATGAGTTGCGTGATAATGCCAATGTCACCGTGAGCCGCGCCAAAGTATCGTTTCCCATGCCACTCCCAGTTACCTCGGCCATCATCATCGGTCGATAGGATTCGGTCGGAGAGTCGTCGTATCGGAGACTCGATCAGCTCAGCGTACTTGGGATTCCAATGCCTGACCATGCGCAGGAGGTAGAGGGTTCCTGCCCGCCCGTAAATGACCTCTGATGGGAAAACATCGTCTTGGGCGCAAGCATACGGGCCAAGGAGTCGAGGCATGTTGGAGAGGAAGTCGATAATATGCTCGTGATCCTTGGTTATGCATGCGCGCACCGCCTCAAATGATAGCTTCTCGCTCGCGATGCCACATTTTCCCTTTTCCAGTTTCAGATGCCCACGATCTCCCGCGAGATATTGTTGGGCCCAGTAAAGTAGGTCATGTCCGTTAACTCGCAGGCTCGGACGAAGCTCTGAAAGCTGAAGGAAGAGGTACGCGAGGCCTGTGTAACCCGTAAAGAGGCCTCCTAGATGACGGTCCTCGTAAACATGCTTTGGTGGTGTTCTTCTGAGGACGAGCTCTAGGGTATATCCAAGCAGTTCATCAGGCTTGGAGCCCAGACTCTGAGCGGGAAGGTTGTTTGATATGTAACGTTGACTCATGATGGGCTGAGTATATTAACTCATGAAGCCTTTGCTCTGGAATATCCGAGAGACGACTCCCATCAGATTTGTCTGGGGGGAGAACCTACTGATATTACGCAGCAAACATGATGTTGTGACGCATACCGTCATCTTTTGGGGGGGGCATGATCATCACCCACCACCTTGTCATTGGCTGTGGGGATGAGCAATGAGGCTCACGCGACATGCCACAAGGTGAACAAAAGAAAGGAGTAATTGTGTATGGATTGACGCTGTGATGTAATTTCTGGCATTACCTTTGAGAATGTCAGTTCGATGGATGTTGTCTTCGTCGATGTTTGCTCCGGTCAATTTTTACAAAGTTTACGGAGGAGCCATCCAAAACACGGCCGTCCGTTGTGGGGGGTTCTGATCATTCACGGCACGGGGACAAGGGGGAACGGATGGGAAGTGAATGTGTTTTGGACGGTGACGTGTGTACTGGCGAGTCCGGGGTAGAATAGAGAGGATGCTTAATACCTTATATAGCCTCGATCAACGAACGAATAAATACCACGGTTGGAAATAACAGCCCTTGCCTTATTTTATTTATTTTCCTTGTTCCTTACTCGCCCCGCTCTCCGCTCTCCTCTCTCCTGTAGACTCCAGACTCCAGGTATGCCGGAATGATTGCTCCAGAAACAACCACTGAGTGACAACTCCAAAATGGAGTACGTACCTGGTATCCACTGTCACCTGCACCTTAAGGGAGCTCATGCTTGAGCTTGATGCCCCGCCAAACAAGCAACAAGAAAGAGAGCTGAGAGCTACTGACGTGCAAAGATGACGACATTGGTCCGTAGTCCTTCTTCTCCCTTGACATTGAATCAAGCTTCCATGTGATTGTAACGTAACCTCATCGTGATATCAGAGAAACAACACAAATTGATTAAAATCGACAAGCCGTCACATTTGTTCCTCCCAAAACAATCCTCGCACTTTTTGCAAATTCAACGCGACAAAAAAAAAAAAAACCATCTTTAACCCAAGAAGCAAGGTTTCCCACACCTGTCACAATGTCCGATTCTCAGCAAGTCCAGCAGAGCGAACAGAGCTCCCAGCCCAAGCGAAACCGCATGGTCGACTCCGTTGGCGAGAAAGCCCAAGAAGTCATGTACGACAAGTCTTCTGCACAGGATACAGAATGCTAGCTAACCTATGTTTCAGCAAAGAAGATCTCGGCCAGGCCAAGACTCTCGTTTCTGAAGCTGCTAGGAGCAGATCCTACCTCTACCCGATCAAGGTGCGATCTTCACCATTCTTCATGTTGGATACACCAAGCTGATCTGTTTCACTCGTTCAGGGCATCATCTACTTTGCGACCCATGGTTCCCTCTGGAAGCCCTTCTTATCCAAGCTTGGCCCCTACGTCCTCCTCTCTGTTGGCGTCGTTGGTGGCATGTTTACCTTTACCTATCTTCCCCAGCTCGCCATCCTGGTCTTCGTCAACGGCCCTCTGGCTGTGTTCACGACTGTGTTGCTTGTCCTCAATGAGAGCACCACCATCATCAACCTCATTTCTCGAAACTGGCTACTCCAGGATGCCCTTCTTGACACTTTCGACGGCACACTCATTGCTCGTCAAAGCGCCGATATTGTGAGCGAGGGTAGAGAAGTCAAGTCGGGCAACGATCCTATGGCCAAGCTGGGCAAGATCATCAAGAGCCCTTTCGAGAAATTTAGCCCCAAAGCCATCATTCGTTACATCATGTATCTACCTCTTAACGCTATCCCCGTCGTTGGTACTGCCATTTTCATCATCATTCAAGGTCAGCATTTGCAAGTACGAACAAGAAGCTTTGAACTGACAAAAATAGGCCGCACTCGAGGCAAGTCGGTTCACGGTCGTGTAAGTCACACTCTAATTTGAAAGCAAACTTCTGGATACTAACACCCTTTAGTACTTTCAACTCAAGCGATGGTCGCCTTCCAAGCAATCAGATTGGCTCAAGAAGCATGTCGGCCCTTACACGGCGTAAGTGACCACTCCGCCCTGATGGACGGGCCCTGTCTTCGTGGCTACTTAGTGACACGAACACCCACGAGATTTTGTTTGCTGATCCACTGTTACAGTTTTGGTCTCGTTGCCACTTTACTTGAAATGATTCCTCTTGCCTCCATGTTCTTTACTTTTACCAACACTGGTAAGCATATATGCTTTGCCCTATTGATTGGCCGACAATGAGTTACTGACCTCTTTCAGTTGGTGCTGCT
Organism: Fusarium dimerum; assembly: GCA_013623525.1. Lineage (NCBI taxonomy): Eukaryota > Fungi > Ascomycota > Sordariomycetes > Hypocreales > Nectriaceae > Fusarium > Fusarium dimerum. Next base: position 26,360 of record JABGLY010000367.1, on the reverse strand, counting down.
CTGTGGGCCGCCGATATCGAGAGCAAGGACACTTCTATGACCGACAGCACCGCCCCCAGCCTCAGAGAGACAGCCGAGAAGGCCGAGTAATCAGGTGCACAGTGTGTGACTCGCTCAGAACGCCTGGAGTCGTTTTGGTGTTTCCCATGATATTCAGGGCCAGTCGGGCATAGAGTACCTCGAATTGGACCAGTGTAACAAGGGTTCGACGAGGTATCGTTACGTGTTTCGGTCACGGAGGGCTAGATCCAGTTTCGGAGGAAACAGTCAAAGTGCTTGACCCGTACACATCCAAGATGTGCCTCACCTGCCTTGAGTCTTAAGTTCAGATCTTGTGGGACTAGGCAGGCACAGTGGTCATGTTGATGTTATTTCCCACTTAGTCATTCAAGATATTAGTTTTTGATCGGAAGGAGGCTTGGGCATATAGGAATAACAATGAGTAGTACTTGTCACAATACTCCTTTGTGAAAAGCATCCGCACGATTTCCTCCCTCTCCAAAAGCCTACGACACTGTCATTCAATCGGTTACCGGCGTGATAACAACACAAGCTTTTTCGATGCTGAGACAACCCCTTTATCCATTACTCACGGATGCTCTGGGAACTATCTGTTCTAATTACGGATGACAACACGCGATAAGCTGGCTTATTTTCCCCATGAGATTTCACGTTGAAACGGTGGGTTAGACAATCACAACGTCCATAAACGGCTCGATCTCATTACCGGATCACGGCTCGTTGCATCTCGCTTCGCTGCCGAGGCTAGCTGCAGTTAGACATATTGCCACATGTATCGCCCTTCGTGGATTCGGCTCCGTAGAATCCAAGTCAGTCTAACGAACAAGAGAGTCCCATTGCCTGCAACTGGAAGCAAGGCCGAAATAGTTATTACCAATAGTAGGCACAGACGAACTGGCTTGTTACTTGTTCGACGCTCCATGGATAACAGATCCCGCTGTTCTCATGTACATATCATATGAGCCGTGTGAGGCCACAAGTTGATGTTACGTGGGATCAATCTTTTTAGTAACTCCAAACTTGCAGATTTTCCAAGAAAAAAACGGGAATGCTTAGCTCTCGATTACCCATTCTAGAATCTTGCCCTCAAAGATTCTCCTAGTCTTGAGCTGAAACTGGAATAACATGGCCGATGGTTGAACACAGTTGTTTCGTGCTAGCTCCATTTGTACTATGCGGCGGTGCAGCAGACGGAAGGTGAATGAGAGGTTGACGAACCTATCGCGGCTAAAATGGCCTACCTACTTATCTGCAGATGGCCAAGTTAAGTGTTCAAGTCACATGAAATCTTATCAGAGGCCTTGGTCGGTGCTTCACAGTTCAACTTCAGAGCAATGTCCATCGTCGTTGAATTACTTCAACAACGGGAACGGAAGGGCCCGTCTTTATCAACGACTGTAAGATACTTTCTGGTGGGAATCAAAGGCCCGGAGTCGGGATGATATGTAGCATGGCACGGTATGGAGGCTCTCCGCAGCCGTCAATGTTGAGTGTATCACCAGTTACAAGATGGTTAAACCAGTGGCTCTAGCCTAATGACCGTGGTCTAACAAACGGAACTAATACTCTGTTTGTTTGTACCGACGAACTTCATATTAGGGTAATATGATACCCAGGGGTAGGTCAAGTCTCTGAAGGCTGTTACGTATGTGTGGCCTATAAGGTATCAAGTCTTGCTATCATCTGCACGACAGCTGCCAGCCAGCTGTCCCATCTCGCATTTTCTCCTCTTGTGTTTTTCCTTAACCGTCTGGCACTACCATTCCTTCGCTGCCTTTTCCATTTTCTTTTCTGCATACTCTCATTTCATACTTCTTCCTTACGCGTCATCATCCTCAACCGCGAAGGAGGCAGCCGAGCCAACTTCGACTAATCAATCTGTTCTCTTGTGTTATTACTTCTTCATTATCTTTACTGCATACATTCTTTTTCTTTGCACAGGTTACTTCATTCTTTCGAGTCATTCTCTAAGCTCGCTGGCCTGAGGTATGTCGTTTTTCTCACCAGAGTCGCCACAACATAGAATTCTCGCTCATTGATATCTCAGCAAAGCAGTCTCTCAACATGAGAACCCTCAACTTCCTTGCATTTGGCTTTCTAGCCTTGATGCTGATACTTCTCACCACTCCATGTGAGGCTGGGAAGCAACACAGCATCCTGAAGCGTTCTGGCCACAAAGTTGTGCGCCAGGACCAGAATCTCAATGCCAGAATCCCCCAGGAATATGACGAACCTACCGACTACGGTTATGGCCCCCCTCCTCCTTACTTCACGGAGGCTACAGTTTCTTCTACTGAGTCTGGTTATGGTAGGTATCATCCCATCTCAACACTACTTTGAAAACTAACCAAATTGCAGATGCACCTCCTGATGAGTCGACCTCACAGCCAAGCAGCACAAGCGCCAACACCAGCATTCTCTCTGATGGACCATCTCGTACGTTCACTGAACAAGGAAGAGTTGTGAGCACTATCTCTTCGGATTCTTCAACCGTTTCGTTCTCTGCTTCGTACGTCTTTACCCAAACCGAGGGTAGTGCCTCGACAATTTACGCAGACTCAAGTGCCCTGGGGAGTAGCATAACCCGCTCCAGAACTGCTTCCATCGTCGTGCCTTCTATGACATTCTCGTCACTGGTTTCAGATGCGTCTAGCACTAGCTACTCCCTGACGGAAACAACAGATCAGAACCTACCATTCAAAATATCAACCGCTGGTGGCTACTCGTTCACTTCATCGGATTCAGACATATCGTCTGCTTCAGGTTCTAGTTCCTCCAGCACTGATGATGACACCTCCTTTACTACTATTGGACTCACAGGTTCTTGGTCTACTGTCTCCTTCACCCTTGATTTCTCTACTACTAGCGACAGCACGGAAGAGAATACTGCTGTGACCTCAACTCCCAACTCGGTGATCGAGACTACCGTAAGCGAGAATACTTCTGTAGCTGCTTCGGATTCTACTCTCTACACTGGTAATACAGAATTCAGTCAACCTTCTTTGAGCCAGACTTACGTCACTACTTCACCTAGTGTCTGGGTCACAGAGCCAATGGCCACTGATACTGAATCCCAGGAGGGAACAATCTTGTCCACAACCTTGAGTGAGTCTGCAAGCTTCAATGCTAGTAGCACCGGTAGCCATTTAAACGAGTCTGCATCCGTGTTTGCCTCGTCCGCCGCGGCATCAGATATGTCAACAACTGACATCAGTTCTCTTGCCATCACGAGCTCCCTATCTGCGCTTGAATCCACTGAAGGTTCGGCCGAGAGCACGGCAAGTCATCAGATCACCACCACGACTACGCGGATGATGAACATCACTATCACAGTAACTGGCTCTACTTCCCTTGGTTTGGCGTCGACAACGGAATACTCTGTACCGCTGAATGAGTCCGCTTCCGGTGATGGCTCTGCAGTTGTGGTTTCAACTCACACTGCATCATCCAGCCTGCCAATCACGCTGTCGTCGGCTTCTGAGACGCTTATCTTTTCAGCAAGTCCAAGCACCTCTGTCACTGATACTCTCTCGTCAGGATTTGAGTCTCTGGTCTCTGAGTCTACCCTCTCTGCACTCCAAAGCTCCAATACGTCTTCGAGCACTAGTGGTAGCTTCACTTACCCCACGTCAAGCTTGTATTCTTCCACCAGCTCGGGCAACTGGACAACAGCCGCAGAATCTACTCGAACTCAAGATGTCTTCACTACTACTTCAGATATCACATACACGGTCATCCCCATACCAGTGCCATCTAGCAGCGCGAGCCTTGGCAACAATTCGACAATCAGACCTTCGCCATTTCTTACCAACTCATCGTCTTACTGGACAATGTCGACCACTACCAGTACTGGTTTAGGTTCGTCTAGCTCGTCAGACTCAACCTGGACGACTCTTCCAGGTACAAACACTCTGGCCACGAACAGTACGGCCGCAACTTCAGGGGTTCCTTTTACCACGGTTACAGAAGATGATGGCTCGGTGGTCACTTATTATCCAGGAAATGTGCCTTCTAACTCCACCGTGACTGAATGGGCTGGCAGTTCCGAGGCACTGCCCCCGTCTGATTTGTGGTCTAAGACGAGTACCACGCTTGATGTGCCCTCACCCTTCACTTCTGGCGACGTTCCAACCAGTGGCTTCTCGAATGTTTCTACAACATACTTCGACAGTTCTGCTCGGGCGAGTGCGACTTCTCGAGGGTCCGGTTCCCTGGTAAACCCATCAGTCATATCATCCGTCTACAACACCACGTTTGGGACCGGATCTATCTCGGAGACTTCCTTCCCAATTCCTTCTTCTGCCTTTGGCCCGCCCATCAACTCTACCATCACGAGAGCTACTGGGCCGTTTCCATTTCCCACCAACTCAACTATTTTTATCACTATACCGTCCAGCTATCCAACAATAACGTCGACGTTGAGTCCCGAGATTTCTAATACCGTATGGTCTGCTGTCAGTTCTGCTCTTAGCAATGGCATTTCAGCCAACAGCACTAGCTCTGGCCCGTACATGAACTCGACAGCATCGGAGATTACACTGTTCCCGACTTCCACAGTTGATACAATGGCAACTACCGAGTCTGATTCCTGGAGTACACTGCCTCCTACATCATCTCAGTACTGGCCACGCAACTCAACCTCGTCCAGCTCGACGTATGGAGAAAGCGATGGCATCACTACCTCCCAAGACTCTACTTGGAACTCTTCAAGAACATGGTCAACATTGGGTACGGGGATTGGCTCTTCGAGCGTCGATCTGACAGTTACACCCCCATATCCTACCTCTTCTCCCTCTGGAACATCCAGCAGACGGCTATCAGGAATCGTGGTCCCTACGTTTTCCTCAGATTGGACCACCAGTACTGTCCCTGAGACCCAATCGAATTATTCAGCTACTGTTCAGACAAGATTCACGCACTCCTCAATTTCCTCTGACGCAACCGCAAACTGGACAATAACAAGCACAATAATTCCTGTGCCACCAACCCTGCCCACTACACAGTATCCGATAACTAATTCGTCCAGCACAACGCCGTACATTACCTTTGGGTCGAGTAGCACCACTCCGTACCCCATCATTGGGAATGGCACGACTACTTCTGAGTATTTGATCTCAAATACTTCTACTGTTTCGATGACTTCGGATGAAAGCCCAACCTATCCAACTAGGATCTCGACGCCTCCCTATCCTCGACCTTCCAACTCGACAGCATACTTCACCTCTGCCAGCACTATAACCGTGCCTTCTGTCTCCCTCAGTACTGGAAGTTTCATGCCATGGATAACTTGGTCTACGTCCAGTCTCATACCGCCTGAGTTGTCTACAGCCTCAGATAGTGTATCACCCGGCTTTGCAAGTGATACAGAGGTTTACCCTTCAACGACAACAGTAACGTCCTCAGTCACAAGCTTCGTCACTGCAACAGAAACATCCCAAGTTTCTGGGGGCGCTATTCCTAGCTCGTCACTTTGGGCGAGTACGGGAATATGGACAAACACGAGTGTTGTAAAGTCGGATTCCTCTGAGACAGGCAATCCATCCGGCCTTGTCACGCCTATCCCATCCTCAGAGCTGACGAGACCTCCTCCATACCTCCCTTTCACTGGCACCAATTCCACGTTCGATACTACGACTGGTTTGAGCCTGACAGGAGTTACTGGTGATCTTACAGCCGCGACATCTAGTATTTCGTCGCCCATTTCTCAAGATTCGACGCCGCAACTCTCAGCTGCCAGCACTTCATCTACCATGACTGAACCATCGTGGAACTTGAGATGCTCGTCTACTAGCATAGAGACTTCATGCCAGTCCACTACGGCCTCGATGTCTACCAGCATTCAATATTCTGGGCCAACAACTTTTGAAACAAGTACAAACTGTTCAAGCGGGATTGCGATGACGGCGTCGCCATGGATCCCCACCTATACACGCCCAACGGAAACACCATCGGCTTGCAACTCGACAGCTAGTATTAGTTCGACAAGCTCTTGCACTTCATCTCAATGGAACAACCACACCAGCACCTTTGCCTTGAAAGGTAAACACCCTGACTAACCTGTTGAAGAAAAGGACTAACAGTGGACAATAGACAAAGATTACCCACCTCCTACGACTCTCAAGACAGTGGCCACTTCCATTGCAGCCTTCCCTAGCTTTGAGAAGCCGCAGTATCCTGTTCCATCAGGAACGAAGGCGCCAATTGGTAACTTTCCGTGGGCCGAAGATTCCCCTGTCGACCGGGATGGACACAAGTCGGGGCTTGGAACTGGTGTTGAAGGTGACCCACGCCCAAAGGGGGGTTGGCGACGACGATGGGAGAATGCCGTTGACCGAATCAAGTTGATGTGGTCTCACGGAGAGACCGAAGATCAGGAGCAGGAGGGCGATGTTTGAGCTGGCTGTTATTCTCAACAGAACAGAACAGTTATTTGGAGTGGCTAGATGTTTCCAGACAGTGTGGTAATATCCGTCTGTATTTGTGTCTCTGTTAGTTTCTTACTTTGGAGGATTCTGTTTGATTGATCTTGCACTCATGTCTGGCGCATCACGCGACTTGGATGAAGATGCATAGGTGGATTGAAACAGATTGGTGTGTACAGAAGATATGTAAGCCGTATCTTAGTAATTAATCACGGAAACGAAATAATCGTGCTTGTTATGATATCATTGGTGACTGAGTTCGAAATGCGTTCGTTGACTTGGTGTAGTTACAGTATGCGGGATGTAGTCCATTAATGCCTGGTCTTTCGATGACATCTTAACCGCTGAGGCAGTGCTCATTTCATTGCATCCCGAGTATATGAGAGTATCGGAAAGCGTTCTTGCTGACCACCTCAAATGATGAGTGACCGAAGACAGGCATCAATAAAAGGGATTCGTCGATTATCTATTAGGAGGATGGATGAAAGGAGATATATATGATCAACACGACGCCTGCTAAACAAAGTACAGTACATGTAGGGAAGCACGGGCCCATATCCACTCCCTCTACATGCATGTTCTATCCAATCCTCGTGGCCCCTGCTGCCGCCCCCAGCTTGCCCCTGCCCCTGCCTGTGAGTGAGACCTGGGCGCCATGGCACCTAAAGAGGTACGTACCCGTCTAGGTAGAGTCCCGGCCCTTTCCAGAAACGGACATCCAACGCCACCAAAGGATCCAACGAAATGGGGGACTTTACTTACGTACAGTGAGGCAGTGTGAGTGAGACCACACCATTCAAACTGTCTTACGCAACACTCGGTTTCATAATCTTCTTCTTTCTCTTGACATCAGCTTTCTTTCTATCAACAACTTTCATCACATCAAGCTTATCTTTCCATCTCCATAACAACCTAGGCGATCTTGAAAACTATTATCAGCATGCTGTTCAAACAGCTCGCCTTGGCGGCTACCGCTGCCGCCATCTTAGTCGTTCCCGAAACCTCCGAAGCCGACGACAACATCTTCAGGGCCCTGCCCATCGATGTCGACACTTTTGAAGTACCCCCTACGGCATTTTCCCAGTCCATCGACGTTCCCTGCGCCAAATGCCATGGCCGCGATACTCAACTCAAGATGAATTTCGCCATCGAAGAGCACAAGCTGATGCTCAACGGCTTCGAGCTCTATCCTAACGCCGACCCTTGGCATGGTGATCTCTGGGCCTCAGTTTCGAACAAGAGAAAGACCAAGAACTTGAAGCTGGGCTACGGTCTCTCGGTCAAGCCCGAGGGCATGGATGAGGAACAACACCTTGAAGTTGTTGCTGTGGAGTTGCGTGTTATTGAAGTTGGAAGGCATTTCGTCAATGACATCCCTCCCATCAAGGTCAAGCTTGTTAAGGCTCCCAACAACGAGCTCATCATTGGAAACATCGAGATCATAGATTCCAGCGAGGCCGAGGATTGTACGTCTATCTGGTGTCGTGCCAAGGACAAGCTTTCGGGTGCCTGGAAAGACTTTAAGGGCTCATTCAAGAGCTGTGATGGAACCAAGCAGACGTGGGACTTCAAGCACTCGGACAATGACGGTCACCGCGGACACAAGGGCCGTCCTAGCCATCCTCATGGTCATCACGGTGGCTACAAGCACGAAAACAACCGCGCTAAGTGGTATCACCAGGCTGTCCTATTCGTTTCGTGGGCCGTATTTGCCGTCATTATGGGTGTGGCAGCTGGTGCTGGAGTTGCAGCGTATGTATTAATCTTCGCTGAATTATGTAACCTGCTAACAAGAATTAGGATCACTGTATTCCTCGTCACCTGCATCGCTGGCTTTTTACGCGCTGTCCGGTCTGAATCCTTGGAGGAAATCTCGCCTGGCGCTGCCCACAAGGCAGATATCGTCGAGATTGTTGTCCATGAGGATGAAAAGTCAGGTCTCATGGAGGAGGAGGAGCACGAGGATGCTCCCCCCAAGTATGATGAGGCTCAAGTCTAAACAGTCCTCGAATCGTTTGCAGGCGCAGAAATCTGTGCATGTAAACCCCAGAACGACTTTGACTCAGTTATATTCACGCGATGGATAGGCGTATGGGATAAGATTTGACGGATTATGATAAATTGGATGAATGGTTTGCTTTGATATTACTTTGTGACGACATGCCACGTCGTTACCATTCGCTCTCTCACGTCTCAGGCCTGCCCCGACAGTCCTTTTCTCTTGTCCTTGTGTTTTTGTTTAATCAATCATATGAACGTTCATATAATTAAATAGATGGATCGCGTTTCATGCCTTTGGACTTAAATGTGGACATCATGACAAGTCCGGGACCCCTCCCCCACGAGTGGACCCTTGTAGGCTAGGCTAACTTGGGGGTGGGATTGCGTTAATCCATTGTGAAGTATTTCGAAACTGGAGACGATATGGTCGCATGTATGGAAGTGTGCGGGGTTCGCTGTAATGGGCACCGAACTTGAAAGGGATATAATCATGGCCAGCGTCCTTTCTACCTAGTTTGACACATCTTTGGGACTTGACGCTACTCATTACCTTTGACGAACACACCATTTAAAACGAACGTCCAGAATCCAATCCACCCGCCATCATGTCGCAACCTGTTCGTCGTTTCGCCCAGATCGTCCGTCTCAAGCCCCAGCATCTCGAAGAATACAAGGAAGTCCACGCCAAAGTATGGCCCGACGTACTGGAACAGATTAAGCAGAGCAATATTCGAGACTGTACGCAACTTCCCTCCCCGTCAATCTTGCCATGAAGGAGAACAGGAGAACAGGAGAACTAACACAGTACCAGACAGCATCTTTTACGACGACCAGAGCCACATCCTCTTCGCTTCGTTCAAGTACGTAGGACAGGATTACAAGGGAGACATGGAGAAGATGGCGGCGAACCCTCGCGTGCGAGAGTGGTGGAAGATGACGGATGCGTGGCAGGAGAGTCTTGTCCCGGGGGCAGTGAGCTCAGAGGCGGGAGAGCCGAGTTGGTGGAAGCCGGTTGAGGAGGTTTTCTACCAGCCTTGATTGTGGTTAGTGTGCATGAATTGTGCGACGAGGAAATGATATCGATGAGTATCTTCATCAGCGAATGTGCTAGTAATATCTTCTTTAAATAAGACATCACTGGAGAGAATGTCGAGCGTTGTCTATATCCTGTGTTACTTACTACCCACAGGTACATCCATAGAACCACGACGGTTTAATGTGGTTTTGGACTAAAAAAAAATTGTTAAAAAATCGTCTGCTTAAAGAATTACAACGATGCATCATAAGATAATAAATAGTGTAGTCTCGTCAACACATCTAAGTGGTATGGCAAAAAGGTCTCGGAGGGAGTCGAACCCTCGCTGGCGGAATCAGAATCCGCAGTCATAACCGTTAGACCACGAAACCGATGGTTGATCCAATCTGTGATCGGATTGTGAGAGGGCAAGTCTTATTTTAGACTATATCCCCTAACTATTGAATGCTACTTTGCATTCTGTTTTCATCTAACTGAAATTCTCACAGCATGACGGTAATTAATGGCTTTCTCTACTAGCTATATGTCATCAGTGACTGCAGCAAAGTTGCGCCCGTAGTGACGAGGGCGACTGAGTACCCATGGATTGAGTTACAGTTGATGGATTGGCAGAATTCAGGGAGACCAACTTCAGTTAGTTAACATTTTGAGTGTGCCCAAGCCAACGCTGCGATCCCCAAGGGAGCATTTCAATGTTCACAGAACGTAAGGGTAGAACTACCAACAACCTCGAAACAAAGAATTAAAGAAAAAGACAATATTAACAGGACTTCTACTTCAACCATCTAACACAAATATAAGCAAGAACAAAGAAGAACTGTGTTGACCAAACGCCAATATTCTCCTGCCCCAAACCACCAACGCCGCCGTTCACACTTGTCCATTACTCATCGTCGTCCATCAATTCTTGATATCCAACACTTGCGTCAAAACAGCCTCGCTCGCCCTCCACCACCTAGCTCTCTCCTCCAAATCATCAGCAGCTCCACCAAGCGTCGCCTCCTTTCTTCGTCTCGCCTCTCGTGCGGCCGTTGTGCTGTTCTGCCTCTTCATCTCAAGAGGTTGAAGCTCGGCCTGCAGTCGCTCCGCCTCCTTCCTCTTCCGCGGTACCTTTGCCTGAAGTGATTCCAGCTCCCGCGCCAGTTCTTGCTGTTCGCGCTTCCGTTCATTGACGAGGTCTATCGTTTTGCCTAGGGGTAGATGGTATTTGGGGTCTGAGCCCTCGGGTATCTCCTGTGCTTCCCGAAGCTGAGCAACGCGTAGTTCGAGTTCTTCGATCTTGGCGGGCATTTCGCTTAGTTTGGCAGTTTCGAGCTGGATATTCTCATACCGCTTGCTCAGCTCCCTTCCCTTGCGCTCCAATTCGGCCACCATGTCCGTCACCTCCGTTTTAAGTTCCTTTAGCTGCGCTTTTGCTACCGCATTCTCCTTCTCCAATTCTGCGTTCTCCGCATGGCTAACAATCATAGGGGGATCACCAACAATTGCGCGGATAAACTTTTCCTTTGTGACTTGCTGAACATAAGAGAAGCGTAGTTTTGCAAAGAGCTCCTTGTAATGTGATAGATCGGCTGCGAGACTCGCGGGTGTCGGCGCATCTAGAGACGCATTTGATGCATCGGAGGTCCTTTGACGAGCATCTTGAGGTACTGAGCTTGAGATGGGCTCACTGAGTTTGATGATAGTGATTTCCTGAGATGATTGAAGATCTGACAAGGCTTTGAGAGTCTTTTTTATTTTTACTTGATCCATTTCGGTTTGAGATATTCCCGTATACACTGTACAGTATTTATCTTCGGGAGAGTGACAGATGAAGTGTGTGCACTGATTGTCTTGTAATGTGTTGAATGTTTTGCTCAGATGGGATCGTGTAAATGAGTCCGACGAGATGTTGACATTGTGCCTAAAATGGATTAGCGCAGGTCGTAGGCACAGCCAGGCGGTGAGGGGGGGCAAAATACTCACAGACGCCCGCATGCACCACATTGAGGTGACTTCATGCGTTTCTTTACTCGAGTGATAGGAGACTCTTTGGTCCATTGTCTTTCTCTTTCACCATTACCAATTATCTTCCTCATTTTGGAAATTCCTAGATAAGAAACATCAGCCGATGGCTCGGCTAGAGACATCATAGCTGCAGAGGAATATTCCAATATGATCATGGACGAATACATTACAGACGAGTATGTCGCCGAGCTCTTGGGACAAGAGGCTGGCAGTTATACGGCTACACACTCAAGTGTCTTTCCCAGCAATAAGAAGTAAACAGACCTATCTTTCGTTTTGGCCGAATCTGGTGCTGACGGCGCTTCAGACCCGCGAACATGCCAAAACCAAATACGAGATTCTTGCGAAACATCATCAAAGGCACCGACAGCCATAATAAGGCACTATTGGCTAAGGAGGCAGCAGAGTCAAAGGCGCGGTTAAAGGACTTGGAAGACGCCGAGGATCTCAAGCGAAGGAAAACGAATCCCAACACACGCGACATTCGGAGCCGACAAATGGGTGACATACACGCTATTCTGGGTGGCAGAAAACGCACTCGAAAGGAGGACGGTGAACCGTCATCAAGTAGACGCACAACACAACACAGACAGCCCCAGGACGAGCCTGAAAGTGACGACAAGGACATTGGGGACTTGTTTAGCAAACGACGTGAGGAGAAGAAACAATTCGGGCGTCTAGATCGTAGCGAAGACTCTCGTAGTAAGGATGAGAGGAGATCACATCGCTCAGAACGGTCGCATCGGAGTCGCAGGCAAAGCGCAAGATCACGCAGTCCAGATAGGAGCTCGGGGGAGGAGCGTGGACATCGATCTAGTCGAAGGCATAGGGACAGATCCAGATCACTAGGCCATCGCCGACGATCCCGTTCGCCGAAGGAGCGCAGTTCTAGGCGCAAGCATCGGCCACCCCCGGAAGTCACCAAAGATCCTCAAAAAAACAGGTCGGAACGAACAAGAGGCAAAGAGCCGGCGCATTCGGATTCAGGTTCAGAAGATGGTATTGGACCTGCACCTCCTCCCGTTCATCGTGGTAGAGGAACAGTAGGAGGAATATCAAGCATCGACCGGCGATTCTCGGATACTTACGATCCCAAAAACGATGTGGAGCTGGATGATCAAACAACTGGTAACTGGGATAATGCTGTCGAGGCGTTTCGAGATCGCCAAAAGCTTAAGCGCAATCAGGTACAGGATTCGAAAGCAGCAGGGTTTACAGGTGGACAGCTGCAGAGGACCACCGAGACTGATGAGAAATCGTTGGACGATGTACGGTGGACGAAGGCCGGAGAGAAGAGGGAATGGGACAAGGATAAAGATGTGGAGATGGATAATGATGAGCTTTGAACCAGCACCACGATATGATGCACGATCGGATATATTACGAAACATACCAAGTAGATCATCTTTTTAAGCCTCTTCAAGTAGACAACAAACCACATTGCATTATGAATCGCTCCGAATTCACCGCATAAATCATCACGGCCTGAGGCTCTGGATTGGAATGAAATTATAGCGGGCTCTAATTCGAGTCTCCACAAACCTATCGCATCCGGAACCTCACATCGTCATGGGCTGGGAATAAGGTAAGTCAAGAGAGGAGGGAAAGCAAGACGAGATAAGATGAGACAAGACAAGAACAGAAAGAAGAAGACAAGGTTCACAACAGAGGTGGCTGGAATGCGGGCGCCAGATGAGATTGGAGCTTGTGCCTGGATCCGTCCCGTCTGTGTATGATACAGTGCAGAGAAGACGGATTTGGGTTGGTAGAGAAGATATTGTTTGTCTGTCTATGGATGCTCTGGCAGAGGAAAGTTGAGGCGCGTTCCTGGTGGAAGTGGCTATTCTGGCTGTAGATCAAGACGCCATGTTGGATCTGTTAGTGTCATGAATTGGATTTGGCTGTTGAGTTTGTCCCATGGTCGCGTTTGCGTTTGGTGGAGTTTTTTTGTCCTCCTTCTTAATTTTTGTTTGTTCATGTTTTTTTTTCTCTGGGCGTTCACAGGTTATTGATGTCAAGTTGCCCCGTAATTCTTATTATTATATTGATAAATCAATGATGAAAGGAAATGCAGCTTGATTAAACAGAACAATTACTGCGTCAGGTCAAGCAATAGAAGAAAGCTTGATCAGTAACGCAATGCAGGATGTGAACGTCTAGATTTTTGATAGTGGAGTCCAAGTCCTGATCCTGGATCTGATCGAATCTTCCATGACATGACATGATATGACAGCTTAGAGTGAATGCATGATATCGGCAATTGGTCTTGAGTCAAAACAGAGCGGAATTGGGCGGGTGGGAGCAGAGAGAGTGGAGGGAACCACTGACTTTACAGGCTTGAGAGGCCACCTGATCGGTGGAGTTTTTTTTGGGTCAGTGGAGAAACAGGTCTCATGGCATGGGTTGGATAGTTTTAAGAAGAGATAGGTGATGGATAAATCGTCAAGGTGTATTGTACGTTCTGTGCAAAGTACATAGTAGAGATTCAGAGAATATTCTATGCTCGTGGAATTTACCATACTTATTGTCTGACTTGACCATATTCCCTGTACACAGAAACAGAACATATATCAACAGAGAACAAGAACCTAGAAAACATGAGCCTGATTCTGAGCTGAGCCTAACCTCCCATGGAGACCCTTCCAGGTGGATTTACTGCACGCATAACAGAGACCCCCTGTAACTTCAGTAGAGCAGCCAATGTTGATTGGCCTAATCCCTAAATGGTTCGGGTCTGACAACGCCCATGCCCACCCCCGCCTCATGACAAGGCCCGTTGTTCAGGAAAGTATCCCTCAGAACTGGTCACCCGAGCCTCCTTGTGCTGCTTTGAAGGCGCCAGACTTGTTTGTGACCGACCACCTTATTCTTATAGCCTTGGCCTTGGCCTGGGAAAGTCAAGCTGTTGATCCATGCGTGATGAACCAAGGACCAGCGAGGAAGGGAAAGAAAAGAAAAAAAGAGAAAGAAGAAAAAAACAGCAGATGTTTCTATTGAATTCATCTTTTTGTACAACGTGGGATATGCAAGCCTCTGTGTGTTTTTGTGTAAGGCAGACAGTGTGTCTCTCGCGTGTTTTTGGTGCACTCCAGTGCAGTCAGTAAGTACCTTGGAATTATCGGGACTCTTCTTCTCATACCGTCATTGCCATATCCGTCCTTTCTTTGAATTTTGTGTTTGCTCTATGTCTTGTCCCGGTTCCTTTAACCAACTTTCTTCTCTTTCATCTGTCTCTGTCTCTCTCTTCTCTTCTCTTCTTTTACGCAATACCATACCCAAGATTCAATCCCCTTTATTTTCATCCTGTTACTCATCCATCGCCGCTTTCAATCACTACAGTCCGATACAGTACAATCCATGACGACCTGGACCTGGTTCTAGACTGGTGCAAAGGTGACGTCTTGGCCATCTTTAAAGAGGTCATCACACCACAAACGGCCACCACCACACACCACCACCACCATACACCACAACGTCAATCCAGCAGGCGTTACCCGTGCCTTTAGCTGTCGTCGTCTTTCGGTGAAAGTGCGACAACTTACCTTAGTTTTCTTCTGATCACTGACCAACTGACCCAACCAATCATCCTATTATCCATCCAACCACCTTCTTCTCCAAATCACCCATCTCGATACTCCTCTTCTACTCCTTCATACTTCCTCCTCTCCATCCCTCATCCCAGCTTGTCCGCACGGCTTCGCCTTGTCTTTTGTTTCTTATTAACCCTCGGCGACATCCTTTGTTTCAAGTGTTGTAATTGTACTGCATTGCTTCTCAAGATGCGTCCTCCGAGGACCATCATCCTCACCTTCTTTCTGGCTGCTTCCTTGTTCCTCTTCTGTCGCGCTGTCTCAGCACCACCATCACCATACTTCGACGATTACCCCGCCGCTCAAACTACTGTACCAAGTTCAAAGCACGCCACAACACAATCATCTCCTTCTCACAATGATCAGTCAAATCCGCCCTCCAGATCTGTTTGGGGTTCCATGTACTACAGCACCCCATTTTCGCTCTTCTCTCCAAATGCCGCCATTAGCTTGACCGACGACAACAGCACCTCCTTCGCCGCCAGACCTGCTGCCTTTGGTCCCAAACTTCTCTCTCGCGGTTTGAGCGGTCGCTTATGGGTCGGCAGCGGCTTCGCGGAGGACCACTTGTTCAACACCGGCGAGCTGGGATGTGGCGATTTGCCAGGTTGGGAACAACATCTAGGGAGCGATGCAACGAATAAGGCCTTCAGAGCCGCCATTCCACAGGCTGCTTCACCGAGACGAGATGATCAGAAAGACGCTCCCAGCCGCGACACCACAGTCCCTCTCGCTACTGACCCCGACCGCCAGATACCCTCAAATGACATGACCGGCAAGATCGCTCTCCTCATGCGCGGTGGCTGCAGCTTTCTCGACAAGGTCATGTGGGCACAGCGAAGAGGAGCCATTGCTGTCATTGTTGGCGACAACCAAAAAGGTGGCCCTCTGATTCAAATGTTTGCGCATGGCCCGGAGGTCGATAATGTCACTATTCCTTCTGTTTTCACTGCTCGAACCACTGCTCAGCTACTTTCTACCCTAACACAGCCCGGTAGCTTCATCGAAGATTCTGTTGATGCTCATGGAAAGCCTGTTCTGAGAGTTCATCACGGCGCAAAGCCCAGCAAGGCCAAGAAACCATCCACACGTTCACAGTTTCGAGGCTCACCCAAAAGTAAGCGATCAGCACCAGGCTCCGAGAGCCGCCGACGCTTGCCACAGATCTTCAAGGAGAAGCGACAGGCTCTCTCACGATTCTTGCAGGACCTGGGAAATGAAAAGGATAATTTTAGAAATTTTATCACTAAGCGAGGAGCCAAGGGCACTACTACTTCATCGACAAGAAGCGACGAATGGAGTCCCGGTCGTGACTCATGGCAGGACGATGTCGAGGCAGAAGAATTTAACAATGCTCTATATCGTGATGATGCCTCGCTCTCCGAATCGTCAGAGCATGACCAAGGTCCTTTCAGCGAGGTCGACGACGATGGAGAAGAACAGGAAGAGTACAGTGGCGAACACGAATTTTCTGAAGACCAAATCCGTCATGAGACGCAAGAATCCGACACTGCCGACCCAGACACCCATGAAGGCCTCTGGGTCACCATCACACCTACCGACAACGTGAGCCCCTTCTTCGACACGCTCCTCGTTCTTGTTATTAGCCCGCTGGTCACTCTGACTGTTGTGTACGCCATGCTCCTTTTGCGTGCCAGGATTCGCCGAAGAAGGTGGAGAGCTCCTAAGTCAGTTGTTGAGCGTCTACCTGTCCGAACCTACCACACCGTGGCCAGCACACCGAGTCTTACCCCAAGGGCTGCATCTCCATCCAACTCATCCCCAACCACACCTTTGCTTCAGGAGAACCCCATGCGTCCACGACCTAGATCGAGAGCAACTTCAGGACATTCTGAAGAGCAAGCACGGTCAGCGTCGACGCCAGCCGTACCAACATCTTCGACAAGGACTCGCCAAGGTCGTCGTGCTGAGCGTGAAAAGGGCTCAAATAAGTTGTCGACGGAGTGGAAAAAGCACATGGGCCGCCAAGTCGAGTGTGTTGTTTGCCTGGAAGAGTACATCGATGGTGAAAGTCAGGTCATGAGCCTACCGTGCGGTCACGAGTTCCACGTCGAGTGCATGTAAGTATCAACATTGGCTGCAGATAGCAGATATTCCCTGAAAACTAACTCCTTTTAGTACTCCATGGTTGACAACTCGCCGAAGAACATGCCCCATCTGTAAAGGGGACGTTGTCCGCTCTCTTGCCCATGGCGGGTCCTCTTCTGAACCTCACTATGAGCCATATCACGACGACAGCGATGACGAGACAGTAGGCGAGGCTTCTGGATCTCGCTCTGATGATCTCGAATCCGATCTTGAGCAGGGGCTCTCATCTTCAGATACTCGTCCTTCACGAGGATGGAACCGACAAGGTGGTTGGTTAAGCTCATTTATCAACGGATTCGGTAGAGCACAGTCTCCCTTACGAGAGGATCGCAATCGATAACTTAAGCTTATTTGCGTGTCTTGTTGACGGGTTACAACTCGACTCATACATGGTTACACTTGATAGACGGATGGTACAATTGATTTATATGGTATAACGGCGTTGGATAATGTTGATTGGAGCATGACTGGAACTAAGCGCAACGCAACCATTTACAAGGGAAATTTGGACTGCAAATATGGGTGGAATTACTCTCGGGTTAAGGTACGGAACTTTTCTTAGGTTCATGGCATGGATGCCAGGTGTTTGGAAGACATACCACTCAGGCACGGTATATAAACGAACTTTACTTATTTACTTTCCAACGTCCATGTTTGTTGGCGTTGATACTAGAGTGTATGGCACGTCGTATACGTCGTTTATTTTCCTCTGTATTACAAAAAGAATATGAGCATTCTCTACTCGTCACTTTGTGAAAACAGTTTTGAACTCCAGAAAATACTCCATTTCTATGTAACTTGACCTATGCCTGAACTTGCTTTCTTGTTTTCTTTCTTTCTTTTTCTGTGGCTTGTCTCCTAGATTGGAAAGCTCTAGATGTAACCCTTGAGGATAGCAGCCTCGGCATTCAATATCGATGATCCAGCAGCACCGATGACGGCTGTTACATGTTAGTTTCTTGTGATGGATAAATTTTGTGTAAATGGGAATCGGTAACTCACTGTTGTGACTCAAGGCAACAAACTTGAGATCGAAGATGCCGCTCTCATCCTCACGAACACGGCCAACACTAACGGTGTAGCCACGGCCGAGATCGCGATCTAGACGAGGTTGAGGGCGGTCAGGCTCATCGAAAACCTTGATGGCCGGGCTAGGTGCAGAAGGACATCCCAGAGTCTCTGCTTCAGAGACATACTCTCGCAGAGCCTTGCGGACCTGCTCTGCCGAGGGGGCGGGCTGACGCTCAAACTTGAGACTCACACAGGCGGTGTGACCATCCATGACAGGGACTCGGTTGCACGATGCTGAAACACGCAGACCCTCCTGTTCAACAAACGCCGTCTTGGAATCGTCAATGACACCCAGAATCTTACGTGCCTCCGTCTCGAGCTTATCCTCCTCACCAGAGATGAAGGGGACAACATTATCGATGATGTCCATGGACGAGACGCCCGGGTAGCCCGCTCCGGAGACGGCTTGCATTGTGACGATGGACACAGTAGAGATGGGACCGAAAGCAGCCTGGAGGGCAGCGAAGGGGATGACGAGGCCAATGACAGCGCAGTTGGAGTTGCAGACGAGGAAGCCCTTGTTGAGGGAGCGGACGGACCGCTGGTGGGGGATAAGGTCGAGATGGGGAAGATTGACGGTAGGGACGACGAGGGGGACGAGGGGATCGCGGCGGTAGTTTTTGGCGTTGGAGAAGACGGGGATATCAGCCTTGATGAATTCAAGCTCTAGATCATGTCAGTCACCAGTTGCCTCTCCCACACATACACCATGATCATAAACACAGGTCAAAGGGGGGAACATACCGATATCACCAGCAACATCTGAATCCAACCCACTAAACACAACATCACAATCCTGGAACTCCGTCGCCTTGCACTCCCTCACCACCAAATCCGCCACATCGCCCATGGGGGCAGCCTGCTTCCACCTCACGGCATCCTTGTACTTCTTACCAGCGGAACGAGACGAAGCGCCGATGGCGTGCAGTTGCAGATGAGGGTGCTGAGCGAGAAGGAGAATGAATCGTTGACCGACTGAGCCAGTGGCGCCGAGAACACCTGAAAGGATGTGTTAGAAGGGATGTGTTGAGGAGGAGGAGGAGGAGGAGGAGGAAGGGGTTGGAAACGTACCGCATTTCTTGGTGGGGAATTGAGTAGCCATCTTGTATAGATTGATTTAGATACCTGGCTTGGTGATTATGACAGGTTTTAGCAAGAGGTATAAATCCCAATTCTATATGATATCAAACGATACAGATGGGCAATGAAAGAGTCAAGTTGACGCCCTTCATGGACCCCGCCATCCAAACCCTTTCCCAGAAATATTGTCCCCCGCCATCGGAGGTCAAGTTGGCTGATGGTGGGGCAAGTCACCCAAGAGTCATTTTTCATTGCAACCCCCAATTATTTACAACTCATGTTTTCTAATTCCCACTAATTATAGCGCTTCGAATGATGGATTTAGATTATCATGGTTCGATTTGAGGTGCCCCATAGATTAGAGATATCAGTAATGGTCCTTTGTAAGTTGAATTGAAAACTCCAATTAAATCAACTAGAATTGTCATAGAGATAGATACCTAACGTTACCTTCAACCAAAATACTTCAACATAACCTATAACCGAACCACAAATGCGTCTCCTGCATTTGCCACTTCCGAACCCAGAAGTACTGGCTATCCTCATAACTTCATAAGTCAAAGCTGAAGAGGTCCTTCGTCTTTGCAACAGCTCATCATGTCGCTATACCCAAACGCCAAATGAATGCAACATGTTCCTCGAAACGCACTTCTCTATAGCCTCGAACATGCTATACATTTCTCACGCCCTAACACATGCCATGGACTCGTAGTGATCAAGAATCAATAACAGCACTCTCCGAATCCTTCTTGGCGTATAATCGGAATTGGAAGAAAACAATAAAGTCCTCGAATATAGTGCCTAGCGAGCCGACAAGCCAAGGAAGGGTATTGAGAAGGTATTCCTTATCCTGAGAGTACGCAACAAGACTCAGACCATAGGCCAAGTTTCCGACCACGGAAAGCATGAAGAAGAGCAGCGCAAGACCCTCGCACGACTTTTCTCGGTAGTTCTTGATGATCTGAGGAATCCGGGCACTAGAAATAATCAGCGATTGCTTGAAAACTGATAATGGCACGAACATACCACAGATAGAGCACTGCACTAAAATATCCCAATGCAAGACCAACAGCCTCCAGTGGGGTTTTGGCATCTTTGGGCGCATCGGGGGTTCCAGGGTCAGCACCTTTCCATGCACCAGCCTTGTACGAGATGAACCACCCCGCGAATCCGACAACGTGCACGGCAAGTAGACTCAAAGCATTGTGAAGCCAAGGGTTTCTGTCGCGAGTCTCGTCCTCGCCCGTCACGATCTTGCGAAGGGGCTCCATCGACGACTCGGAATGTGTCGCATGGCGTCGCTGAGAGCCGGGAAGGCCGTAGGATGAACTTCTCGGTCGGCCCAGTAGAGGAGAGTCTTCGGTGGAGTCAGCAGGAGGATCGATTTCGAAGCGATTCGCTCGGCGAGCGTTGATAGTGTTGTAGTATACGGTTTGGCAGATCAATACGAGATCGGAGATGCAAAAGTAACCAGCCAAGGCAATGGCAGTTGGTGCTAGGTGGGTGAATAGGGCTCCTGGAGGCGTCAAGTTAGCGAATGAGGCTTCAAGACAGCGCGCGCCACATAAAGTGAAATTCTGGATGATGAAGAGCAGTTGAAGGTGAAGGGGTGACACAACGATCTTCTTTCTTGTTTGTCCCTGTTCCCATGTAGCAATTTTGCAGGATAACGTACCGATTAGGTTGGCGATATCACCCATAAGCCAGACAACGAGGAAGGCCATGCTGAGGCCATCAGCACTCTTGGCCTTGTAGTTGGTAACCAGTTGCGGCAGCTACAGCAAAAGATGGTCAGAGGAGCAATTGGTGTGAATTTTGTGTGCATAACACGAACAAGAAGGCATATCCAAGCGGTCAAGCTGATGCTGCCAAGAATACCAGACACGGCTTCTGTAATGGGCAGTTGGTCGGCCGTTGAAGAAACGGTGGCCATGGTGGCCATGGAGAGTAACGGCATCATCTGGGCGGGTATGCTCGTTGCCGACTCAGGTTCCGAATGAACAAAGCAGTTGTGAGGGGTTAGGGAGGAATAAAAGAAAGAGAAAAAGGTGAAGAGAAGAAGGATGTCGAGGTGGGAAATGTATCACGAGACGAGTAGCGCAAGATAAGGCAGGCGCGGGCAGTTGTGCCGTAGAGAAGAGCGGAGCTGCCGATCTTGCGAATGCGACGGATGCAAGCGGTGGACTTGGATGATTGACTCAACAATGTAAGGAGCCGAGCAAGCGAGGCTGGTTTAGATGAGTGTTGATAAGGATGTTTCTGGGTTAGAATGGAGAGGAGAATATCTGCATGGAGTAGATTGGATTGATAGAGAAAGAAAGAAAAAGAGTCATGACAGAAAGAGTTCTTTTGTTCACCAAGGTTACTTTAGTCAAGAAAAGCCTTGATTTTCATGGCAAGGTATCTATAGCACGGTTACTCCATTTTCTTATCGCCAACAGCGACAAGAGATACCGAATTGGACTCGTTCGTATTGGCCAGCCCCCGTCTATCGGAGCCTGTGACGCACAAAGTGGACCTATAGCTTTACTGTGCTGCACAGTAGCCTGCGGGGGCTGGGGATCGCCTGGGGCTAGCTGGACCTTGGCAGAGAAGTCAGTCAACCTGGTATTTTGTTCAGCGTGACTGAGTTGTTGAGAACCCGGGCATTGGTATGATGCAGGGTAGGTACACTAAATGCAAGTAGGGTCTCAATCATTTATACTACAATTCCTCTCTGTCTTGCATTAAAGGGTTGGTGATATTGAAGACTTGATTGGGATGCACGAAATTAACGTTATGCATCTAGATCGTGGCTCATAACTTGTCACCAAGATCAGTCATCACTATAATCCGCAGTGCACATGCACACGATAACAAGTAATGGAGAGCAATGTCTATGAATTGGCAACCAGCAAAGAAAGCATCAACTATAGGGAATTTCCCATTTTACCGTATCATTATCTTCCAGAAACATATGACAACCCCATCAAGGACACAAATTATCCTCAGCCAGCCATCTGCTCAATGTCTCACATGCCCGCGCCTCAGATGGTCCCATGATTTGCTGCACGTTCACCCTCGAGTTCCAGTCGCGCCTATTGAGGTGCAGACCCTTGTCCAGCACGCGCAACAGGGAAAAAAGACTACTGTACAATCCTCTCTTGACCAACCAAGCTACAGCCGTGCAGAGCTATTGAAGGTCCAGTTCGAGCACAGCTAGCCGCCTCGTGCTTAATCCTTGAGATTGCTGCCTCTTTAGAAATGTAGATCCAGGTTACAGTTTTCATTTATTTATCTATTCTGCATCGCACCAAAGATAAAATAAGTCATTTCTTCCATCTTATCCTTTTTCTCTGCACCCCCCTCATCTGCTACCTAGTGATCCCCTTCTCTGTGCCATCGGAAACCACTACTTTCTTCACGATATCACAGTTACCTCACCGGCTTCCGTGAATCGTTATCCCTGGTTTGCTTATCGTCATCGCCACCGACCACATCAAACCAATTCACGTCATGAAGGTATCCTCAACAAGTATTCTAGCCTTTGGGCTCGTAAACTTTCCAGGTGCCATTGCTTGGGGCGGTATGTCATTTTTTTAAATCTGTTACTGCGTGAATGCTAACATCCGTCCCCAGGTCTTGGGCATGTCACCACCGCCTTCATCGCCAGCCGCTTCGTCGCCAACACAACAGAAGCTCATCTTCAGGAGGTCCTCGGAAACGAAGAGGCTGATTATCTCGCCAAAATAGCCTCATGGGCTGACTCGATCCGCTACACCGATTGGGGACGATACACAAAATACTTCCACTTCATCGACGCTCATGATAACCCTCCTCATTCGTGTGAGGTTGACTTCGAGCGCGACTGCAAGGAAGAAGGCTGTGTCATTACCGCCCTCGCCAACTACACCAGCCAGTTCCTCGACAAGGAGTTGCCCCATTGGCAACGAAACCAGGCGGCCAAGTTTGTTGTGCACTTTATCGGCGATATGCACCAGCCTCTCCACAACGAGGATGTTGCCAAGGGAGGAAACGGCATTCTGGTCAAATTTGACGGTCGCACCTTTAACCTTCATCATGTTTGGGACAGTAGCATCGCTGAGAAGCTTCTCGGTCGCCAGCATGGCAACCCTTTTGATATTGCGCAGAGATGGGCCAACCAGCTCGCGGTTGAGATTACCGACGGCAAGTTTGCCGAGGAGAAAGAGTCATGGTTGAAGGATCTCGACTTTTCAGACACGATTAGTACTGCCCTCGCTTGGACTCGTGAATGCAATGCCCTCGTTTGCACGCATGGTAAGCCTCTCCCCACCCCTGGACACATGACAATTCCGAAACCTGGAACTGATAATGACCCCTATAGTTCTTCCCCAAGGACCCGATGCTATCGTTGGTCAGGAGCTGGGAGGGGAATATTTCGAAAAGGCTGCCCCTGTTATCGAGAAACAAGTTGCTCGCGCAGGCTACAGGATGGCAGCTTGGCTGGATCGCATGGTCGAAGCCTACGATGCCGAGGCGTTGGAGGGACAGATCTCGGAGGATTTGTAATTACAAAATTCGAAAACATATTGCTGTAATTTCCTGGCAGTAGATATCTGGATAAGTACAAGGAATCCGTATCTTCGTCTATGCTATGAACAGGCCTTGGTGTTTCAATGGTGCTTGGCGTTATAGTTGGAGGGTGTTATATTTTGGACGTGGTAATGAATGATACGGAGATGCCAGAGACGATGATAATGCTATTGGTGACTACTCGCAAGAACTCTGGAAATAGTGATGTTCTATTAAATCCGGGATTCCAAGAGCTCCGACCATGTTCAACAGTAATCGTTAAGACGAATAATCATCATGATGCTTGGCAAATTCCAAAATTGTCCCTCCTGAATCAAAGCTGTCGCACCAGACAATGATGGCTGCCTACTAGGTATCAATGCTTTCAAGCCAAGATCCTGTAGTTGGTTTCAGCAACGAGAGGGGGAGATAAGATTGCAAGTCGGATCTTTTGAAAATACCAGTAAAAATATCATTTATAAAGGCAGAGGAACACAAAGTCCCCGAGTTTCGAAATTCCGCCCTCGATTCACTGTTTGTATCAGCACGTGTTGCAGATCAGGACGGAGTGCAACATGGTCAAACCGGCAACTTAATGATGCCGGTATAGAAGTAGGAGGAGCAACCAGGTAGCATCCGAGAAAGATGAATGAAATGCTACCCTGCCATTAATGCCTCATGGCGGAGATAAACTTCTTTTTTACTTTATTTTACACTTATCCAAACAGTATCCTCTCTTTTATCGTGATGGATAACACACCTTGTCTGTGCGGGCTAAATGCATCTGTTTTTTTGTCCTTTATTCTATTCTTAGCGGATGTTTTGATGTTTGGATGTTTTGACGCTGCGATGGAGCTTGTGGGGACGTCGACTTGTATCTCTTCAATCACTGAGCGGTAAACAAAGACAAGAGATTGGAAAGAAGAGGAGATAAAAAAAAGCAAAATACCAATAGAAATAGTAGTAAAATCAACTGGTTAATGACTCTGCCTAAACGCCTTCTGTAGAATCACTTGATTGACTGCAAGTTAGCAACAACATGGCCAAACACTCGTCCTTTTGACGGCGCCGTCTCAGAAGCAAAGGGCCCGAAACGCTCTGTGCCTGCGCTTGTACAGAGTACCTGCGCCCTGTGTCTGTGCCTGAAAGTCTTTCCTTCCCCTTGCCGCCAGCCGAAAGTTGCAGGGGCTTCATTCAGTCTCTGATTGGTTGCCCTAGAAGCCTCCTTCAGCAACAGGTCGCAGGTTGGCCCCCTAGGGGCGGAAGGAGCGACAGAGTTGAGACGTTTGGAGCCGCATGTCGGTTAAACGGTAACAACATTCTTGTTCTTGGGGCCGTTTTAACTCTACTCCGACTCTATTCTCCTCCTTCGCCTGTCAACATTTCAACTCGACCAAGTCAGTCTGTTCTTTCATCAACAATACAGCCGACCCCTGAACCCCTCAAAGACATCCAACGGGCATCTTGATTCGTCGCCTTTCCTCAGGGCCTCTTCTGTAACCATACTGTTTGCTCTACTCCTTGACCAACCTGTCAACACCACTACTTATGACGTTCTCAATGGAACCCTTTTCTCGTCAAATCCCCCTTCTCTTAGCTAAAACCAAACCAATATCCCACCCCTTGGTTCTTCAGCCTTGAGGATAACTCGGCCTAGCATCGTAGTATCAGTATCGTCTCGAATACTACCTCATCAGACGTCCCCTTGTGTATAAGCTGTACCTGTTTCTTAATCTGTTGCACAATATGATCCTCCTGTCGACATGTTTCTGTCAAGTTTGAGCATTACTTGCCGAGACTTTCCTCCTGCTCCTCAAATTCATCCCGTGTCTTGTCTTGGTCTAATGCAAACTTGACTAGGGCAGTCAGCCACTTTATCCCATCTCCGTCATGGGTGCTTGATATATTCAGTCGGCCTTTTGGGCCCGGCCCCTGTTCCCGCCGAGATCAGATCCGTCTGATGTGCATCCCTCGAGACGCTCCAGTGTCTGTAGTTGCTATAGACCAAAAGTCTCGGCATCGTCGTCTCCGATGAGTTCCCCATCTTTCTCTCATGTTTTAAACAGCCCTCGCCGTCCTGTCTTGTTCTGTCCTTCTACCTCCTCTCCTCCTCAGCTCTGGTAGTCATCTCCTTTCTTCCATTCTTTTCCTTTTCTACTGACCCTAGCTGGCCATTTTGGAGTCTGTGACCATTCCTTTCTTCCTATTTCTGTTTTCTTTACTTTCAATTCGGGCTGGAACCGTTGAAGAAATCGACATATCTTGACAAACACTATCCAACAACTACCCCAATTCTTTCATCAACACGAACGACACACTGCATTACAGCCTCCACCATGCAGGTTAAGGGTGTTGTCATTGCTTTGCTTGGCCTATGTGCCGTTTCAGAAGCCGCTGTTCCTCGCAGGCATCCGTTCTCTCGTGCTCTCCAACGACGACAATTTGGCGGTGGGTTTGGAGGAGGTAATAATGGCGGTAACAACAACAATG
>JABGLY010000366.1:0-14557 GCA_013623525.1 Fusarium dimerum | reverse complement strand
CTCCTCCCCTCCTCCCCTCCTCCCTTGACATCTCCCATACTAACATACATCTAGCTCTCATTGCTGGTACACCCCTTGACCAACCCGTCGTCCAATACGGCCCCTTCGTCCTCTCTTCCAAGGAAGATGTTGCCAAAGCTCTGTTCGACTACCAGACACACTCCAACGGTTTCGAGCGAGCAAAGGATTGGGAGAGTGAGATCGGAAAGTCTATGCTTCATTGATTTCAGTGACTTTTCTTCTACTCATCCCCCCCACTATACGGATGATCCACCTCTCTATTAAGGAATAATGGCGTTGGTATGAAAACTGGGACATTGTAAATATTTGTTACGCATCACTTGTTGGGCATTCTGGAGCTTGGGAGTGATCTGATCTGATCTGAGAGGTTTCATACTTATTTCCGACGTCATCTATACGACAGTGCCTGAATCAAGTAGACCGTACTCAGTTAATTATATTCGTTGGCTTGCAAAAGTACTCTGAAACCCCCTTGATCCCTTAATATGTCATGTGCCACCCTGTCTACCAAGTCTACATACCAACGGACATAAATGAGCAAAGGTTTCACACTCATTTAATATCTTCATACAATCAAAACCCCAAACACATCGTCAAAAGTCACACAAGGATGCAGCCAATAAGTAATTGAAAAGATTAACTATTAATATTTCTTAAATGAGGGCAAGAAGATAAATCCTCCTACGAGGCTAGACCGGAGAAAGGGGTATTATGGTCAACCCAGAGTACGTAACATGGAAAAGTAACAACTGCTGCGCAGAGAAGCTGGCAACACGTTATCACTCCCCATCGCCATCCCTCAAACAATTCCCCTTCCTCATGCATGATAAGACGCATTAAACTCCCACCCGTTCTCAAACATTTCGTCATGTCCCAAGGACCAGATAAACCATATGCATCATTAACCCTCAAAAAACCTGACCCATTTGTCTTCATTTAACCCTGTCTTCATATCTCCATGCCGGCAAATCGCACAGAAGCTCTAAACCTGCATCAAGAGATGTATCGAGGCTCCAAAGATTTCAAGGTACAGGCGGGTATTATGTATCAAACATGTGCAACGTGAAACATCAAAACATGAAGTGTCATCCTTCAATTACAGAAGGAACATGGCAATACCAGCGGCGGCCAGGATGCCAGCAGGAGCGGCAGTCATCTGGGCAACAGCCTGCATTGGGGTTAGCTAGTCGTTCGGCGTCCTAAAATGGCTACAACTTACAGCGTTGTCAGAAGTGGTGGTCTCGGAACCATCAGCAGTGCCGGTGGCGGTGCCAGTCTCAGTAGAGTCACCGTCAGTAGCGGTAGCAGTCTCGGTAGAGGTGTCTGTGACAGTAGTCTCAACAGAGCCGGTAGACTCGGAGTCAGTCTCGGTGACGATAGTTCGGACGACCTGGGTACCATCGGTGGTGAAGGTGGTAAGAGCGGCAGTCTCGTCATCCTCAGTCTCGGTGACGATGGTGGCAATGACTTGGGTTCCGTCAGTTGTGTAGGTAGTGAGAGCAGCCGTCTCAGAGTCAGTGTCGACGGTCTCGGTAACGATGGTTCGGATAACCTGGGTGCCATCGGTGGTGAAGGTGGTGAGAGCCTCATCATCCTCAGTCTCAGTGACGACGGTGGCAACAACCTGGGTTCCATCGGTAGTGTAGGTAGTAAGGACAGCACCGCCAGCAGCATCAGTGTCGGTCTCGGTCTCAGTAGCGGTGTCAGTGACAGCAGTAACCTCACCAGTGGTGGTGAATGTCTCGCCAGCACTATCGGTCAGGACGCTGGTGTAGGTAGAGACGTCATCGTCGCCAGCACCAGCACCACCAAGGACAGCGGTGGAAACGGCCTCAGTGACAACGGAACCATCGGTGGTGTATGTGCTAAAGACAGTAGAGACGGTAGCGACGTTGTCATCATCATCAGTGTTGGTAGCGGTGGCAGCGTCGCCAGTGGTAATCGCGACACCAACCTCTGTGAAATGTCAGCTATTAGTGCACATGAGGAAGTCCGGAGACCATTTTACTTACGTCGGCAGATGGCAAGCCCGTAGGAAACGACCTCAGCAGCCTGGCCATTGTTGCAAACAGCGGCGGAGCAATCACGAAGGCCGTAGATGAAATCGGGATTGGTGCAAAGACAAGCAATATCACCAGTGCTGCAGCCGAGCTCCTGAGACTTATCCGCTCCGATCATGTTAGAAGCGCAGAGTTGCTGTGACGAGAGTTAGCAGCTGTTGAATTACACACAATATCTCCATGTCAACTCACACCACAGGCAGGCAGGTCCTGAGCAGACTGAGCGGCGACGGCAGCAGCCATGCCGGTAACAGCGAAGAACATAGACTTCATCTTGTCGAAAGAAGTTGGAAACTTGTGTTGTTCTGGGGTGAGTTGAGTTAGCGCTTGAGATCGTTTGAATCAACAGATGAGAGTAGGGTTGAATGAGAGTGGCAGTAGAGAAAGTGAAAGTGGATGCGAAGAGAACGAGAGAACGTGAATCACGATCAAACAGAGGGGCAATGGCTCGATTAAAAGAAAATTGAGGAAGGAACGATTGCCCCGGCGGCACTCGCACACATCCAAGTTTGCGTGAAACAAACCAAGGGGCTTGTTGTGCCACACGGTGTGTATGAATGACAAAGATGGAATTCCATGAGAAATGTCCAATCAGGGGGTATGGAACACCAGATATGCAATGAAGAAGCCCTTCGGTGTGATGGTCTTGTGTGCACACACGCAATGGCAACTATAGCGTATATGATGCAAGTGTTATGGGTTTGCTGAAGCAGCAAAAGTTCAAAAGGAGGATGTGATATGATAATGAAGAAGTGTGCACTCACCAGAAGATGGTTAATTGATATGCTGCTGAGGTGATGGGTGATGGGAGGAATGGAATCGGGTTGAGGCGTTGATGTGAGACAAGGCGAAGGTGAAAGTAGAAACTTATTCGAGACCAATGTTGAGATATGGAACAGAGGGAAGAAGAGAAGACGGACGGAGGAGAGCTCATGGCTTTAAAGGCAGGAGGAGCTCAGGCAACGGGACGGGAATCTTGGAGCTGGAAATCTTGGCGGGCAGTGGCCCTGCCACTTGCCAGTTCCTCTAGGTACCTACTGTGCATATACCAGTGTTTGGGGTGTTCTCGTTGAGCGGTATACCAAAGAAGGGAAAGCACGACCTGTGTGTACCTGCCAATCGCGCATTTCATCCACATGGGCTTGACTGACGCAGGCAAAGTACAAGCAAGTGCTGTCTTTCCTAGTCAAACCAGGCTCTCCCAGCCCACCATGGATTAACAACAATAACGTGGATATCCTAGCTCTGCAGGGAACGCTAACCAGAGCTCACCCAGAGCTTGCGTCCCCACCATGACGAGCGGATCAGGCCGGTCTACTACAACGGGCTACGGCTACGGCTACGCTATCTACAAGGACTAGGAAAGCTCGAAGCTTGTACCCCCAACCAGAAGAGAAAAACTCCCATGACAGTACTGTACTAATGATGATGATCGCTGTGGAGACCCTGCTGGGGGAAAAGCAACAATAAGCATGGGACCATTTTGTTCAAGCGTCTTGGTCCATAGAGAGTTTGTCACAAAACCTTCACAATGATGAGATGAATGGAGTAGTGTGCGATGATATGAGATCAGGTCTCCATAAACAGAGAAGGGAAATAAACATGGGCCCCATGCTCAAGCGTCGGGGTTGGTGTAAGTGATGTGTGATATGTAGGTAATGTGTAATATGAGCTGTGCTACAGGTACTACTGTCGATAGGTCTTTTGCCGTCACCCATCATTTCCTTCTTGCCTAGAATTGCCAGACTGGGGGATTACCTTGGCCTACGGCGTACATGGCAAGAAAATCTGTGATACAGGTTCTAAGATGGGTGCATATCCCCTTTTCGCCCTTCGATTCTTCGATTTTTCTCGTTGCCATGGTGGCTGCAACCCAGTGGCAGCGGAGCCGGCAGGTAAAGAAGCAAGGTTGGGGAGGGAAGGCAGGTTTCATGCAGGTTAGATCGAGCATCCTCACCTAAAGGTGCCCTCCAACAACGAAGCAATAATTCAAGCGCCACACCAAAACCTTGATGCAAGGTATCTTCCAGCTGGATAGTACCTGACACTAGAGCTTTTGCAAGGGATTTTCAACAAGTTGGGAATTTAGGCTACCCAAGGTTTGTACAACAGTCGTCAGTGATCATAGAGTTTCCAATTGAAAATTTTTCAGAGGCACAGAGCGAGGGAATAAGTCTGGCCAGTCAACTTGCTGTTGACTGATCTTTGTATCGAGCATTTGGGGTTGTGGATGCTGGTTTAGTGTATCAGAGGCCAAGTAGACAGCTCCTTCCATCTCATGCGAGGAAAGTTATGCAGTGTGCCGAGCCGGAAGACGGCCACGAGACAAGGAAAGAAACCTCCATGTATGACGACAGGAGCAATTGAGGGGTGAGTATTTGCTTGTTGCTGTGACGGAGGAAATAACAGGCAAATGCAATGAATCAAGCGGGAACATGCTTTTTCGGATGGGAGATGCCTGACCTATCGCCTGTGCTCACTGCCCTGGAGAAGTACATCACCCTCCCCAACACGTGTCTGGATATCAATGCCCAGAACTTTTTCACGTTGAGGAGCGGGAAAGCAGAAAAACCAGCATTCCTGGCAGCTTGGCCTAGCTTCGAAGACCAGCAAGAAGGGAAGAATGAGGTCAGTCCTTGTTCACTAGTCGGTCGATTTCTCAATGGAGCTCTCTGACTTGTCAGCATATCCCTGTCTCCCCTTCTGTACCCCATCTGAGCCATTTGGGTGCCAACCTTCGATTCCCTGGCAACCATCAAGCGATCCGAATCATGTTCCATCGCGGGGATTGGCCAGGATTCTCTACTTTCATAAGCAAGGGCGAATCTCTTGCGCGGCAACAACCAGTGTAACGGTTTTCTTGGCTACCAATCACCTATTCATGTCTGTTCCGGCCGGTACTCATAATATGTCGGACTCCTTCATCTTAACCAACTTCCAATCCGGTTTCTAAACAATGTCGGCGAGAAATCGTTTTGCAACAATAAGTTGATGATGCTATGCTGCATCCTTGTTCGTTTTAACCATTAACCATCGACCCTTGAGCAACAACTCCCCACAAGAAATGGGTCTCGTTCTGGGCAAGCCTTGGACGCCCAAAAAGTACCCTGTCCAGCTGGCAAGCGTTGGCCCTGCCGGGATTAGATGTCAAGGCGTATCAAGCCAGCCAAGCCACAGTTGGAAGCGAGAGCCACAGGCCCGACCAACCGTCGGAGTTGATGTCATGGTTGCAACTTGAGCTCACTAGAAGAACCTCTGTTGGTGATTCCAAAGCTCAGGCTTCAGCGAACTGAGCGAACCCCAGTCAAACTGGATCCCTTTCTTGGCAACATCACAGTAGCCACATTCATAACGTCATTCCAACCGGTCGTTTTCTCGCTTTTATTCCCCAATTCTGTACCTCGCTGTAGGAGGTCATGACGAGCTTCTAGATTCTGATCTGCAGCGCTCGCCCCTGTTCTAAATAACGGCTTCACCTGCTGGCGTCTTGGCCAACAACATGATGAAGCAGCAACATGTAATTCTTCAAAGGGTTATTCAAATCCGATGAGTTCATCGCTCTATGTCCTCGCCCGGTTGTCGACAAGCATCATCATATTCAATCGGTAAACCTCGTTCAACCACGACCAAGAAAATCTGCTGATTGCAGGCCAACTTTGCAGGCCAGCAAGGAGCTTTAGGTGCCAAGGTCTGACACATCATTCGACATGGCTGGGGTTCTGTTCACCTTGTCATTGATTTGTCCTGTCCAGTTGATGTCTCACAACCTCCCTTGCCCAACCTCTTCTAAATCGCAAACACAATTCCTCCCCGATCATCAAGAGGTTGGTGTCTTGATTAAACAAGATGGAAATTCAAGAACGCTGTTACACGGGACCAGTGAATTACCTAGCCACATCTCTGTTCGGTCTGAAGCGGTTTGATCGCCGTGATCAACCCCATGACTGTAACCGCAACTGTGCCTGTTTGTTAGCATCCTTCATTTGCCTGTGCAACTGGTTGCCTTACTCGTTTCATATACTAGCTTGTTTGCTCAATGCAGCTCTCTTCAGGGTAGGCGCATGGCCATTGGCATGGCAGCATGCTCCTTAATTCGATATCTGTGAGCAATGAAGTTGAGATCAAGACTTTCAAAGAAGAGCTAAGGCAAGGGCCCGCGAGAGCCACTTCAGAGGTCGAAGACACCATCGTGTCTTGGGTTACCACCACTACTTTTTTTTCAGCTTGTTTGTCACAGTCCGGCCCTGCATCAACGCCCATAGCTTGCCTCATCTGCAAGCACAGTCTACTGTTGGCATAGTGTTGTCTTCAATTGACCAACCACGTCCCAGTCCACTCTTAGGGGCCTCGGGCGATTGTCGACCTAAGGTGCCCGCTATTACGCTCCAGGTTCCCAACCGAGACACCTGCACCATTCCAAAGGGTTGATTTCCGTCTAGACTGTAGATTGACTCACTTGAGAGGCAGCCAAGTATCATGGTCGGCACTGCCGAAAACTAGTGCAATCAACCACCAAGAACAAGTGAAATAAGAGATATCTATCCTTCATTGAGGCGCATGAACATTGTTGCTCATAACTATCTAAACGTGAGAAAACACAAAGCTCAGAATTACACAGCCACAAAAAGCCGACCAGTCCCTAAAATATTCACAAATTCCATCCATAACAGTATACTCCAGCATCTGCATGCTTATCTGGAGAATCAATGCCGCGTTCACATCGCCCTAACGTAGTTGAAATAACACATGTTCCCAAGCCTCATTACTTTCCTAAACCTTAATCATACCATACCCTATCTCCATACCGTCGTTTTCGAATCATTACATGTGCATACATCATTGTACTGCTCAGTGCTGGTGTTTAACCACTGCACATGACGCACGACTCGGGGTTCTCAATACTACCTGTAGGAAATGAATTAGCACATCATCTTCATCCACAATGAACTTTACAACTTACAAGCTAGCACGGCATCAGAGTAGATGTCACGCTCTCGCTCCTCACTGTCCTTGTCTTGGTCTTCGGACTGATCACCCTTCCTGACGCCAAGCTCCTCATCCTTGACCTTCTCCGCAGGCTCTGTAGGCAGCGCCTTGGGGCTCTCACCTTCAGGGGCATCAGCCGCAAGAGGGGCAGGCGCTGAAGCGGCGGCGGTGCCGTTGCTAAGCGGGGCGCTCGAAGTACCATTGTAGCCGTTGACGGAGGCGCGAGTGGCAGAGGGCGAAGCGATGGTGTAGCTTGAACCAGGAGGGGGAGCTCTCTTCTTCAGAGGGCGAGGGGTGGTCCCAGTGTTGGTGTCGGCAATTTTGAGTGCTTGCTGGTCGACGGTGAACTGGATGGGCGCGGCGGCAGCCTGCGTACGGAGGTAGTACATGCCCGTCTTGAGTCCCAGCTTCCAGCCAGCAAAGTGCATGCTAGTGATCTTGCCCATCGTTGGGTCCTTCATGTGAATGTTGAGGGACTGAGACTGATCAATGAAGGCACCACGATCGGCGGCCATCTGGACAACAGTACGCTGGGAGATCTCCCATACAGTCTTGTACAGACTCTTGACCTCATCGGGGATATTGGGGATGTTCTGGATGGAACCGTCCTCGGCAATGATGCGGTTCTTCATGGCGTCTGACCAGAGACCCATATCGACCAGATCCTTCAACAGCCAGGGGTTAACAACTTGAAACTCTCCAGCCAAGACACGACGCTGGTAGATGTTGGAAGTGTAGGGCTCAAAGCACTCGTTGTTGCCCAGGATCTGGGAGGTACTGGCAGTAGGCATGGGAGCAACGAGCAGACTGTTGCGAAGACCGTGCTCCTTGACCTGTTCTCTCAGGGGCTCCCAGTCCCACAAATCCGAAGGCTTGACGTTCCACATATCGAACTGAAGGATACCCTCAGAGGCGGGAGAACCCTTGAAAGTAGAGTAAGGACCCTCCTCCTTAGCCAGCTGTACGGAGGCAGTCAGAGCAGCGTGGTAGATAGTCTCGAAAATCTGCTTGTTGAGCTGACGAGCCTCAGGTGACTCAAAGGGCATGCGCAGAGCGAGGAAAGCATCGGCGAGACCCTGAACACCGACACCGATGGGGCGGTGACGCATGTTGCTGTTGCGAGCCTCAATGACGGGGTAGTGGTTCACGTCAATGATCCTGTTCAAGTTGCGAATAACGACCTGAGTAACCTGGTGCAGCTTCTGGAAGTCATAGCAGCCCTCGTTGTAGTCAACAAAAGAGGATAGAGCCAACGAGGCAAGGTTGCAGACAGCAACCTCATCAGGAGCACAGTACTCGATAATCTCTGTGCAGAGGTTGGAACTACGGATAGTTCCGAGGTTTTTTTGGTTACTCTTCTTATTGCAGTGATCCTTGTAGAGCATGAAAGGGTTACCAGTCTCGGTCTGAGCCTCGAGGATGGCGTACCAAAGCTTCTGGGCGCGGATAGTCTTGCGACCCTTGCCCTCCTTCTCGTACTTTTCGTACAGGGCCTCAAACTCATCGCCATAGCAATCAGCCAGGCCAGGGCACTCGTTGGGGCACATCAATGTCCAGTCACCGTTCTTCTCAACACGCTTCATGAAGAGATCGGGGATCCACAAAGCCAGGAACAGGTCACGGGCACGGACTTCCTCCTTACCGTGGTTCTTGCGGAGATCAAGGAACTCGAAGACATCGGCGTGCCAGGGCTCAAGGTAGATGGCAAAAGCACCAGGACGCTTGTTGCCGCCTTGGTCAACATAACGAGCAGTGTTGTTGAACACTCGGAGCATGGGGATGACACCGTTGGAAGTGCCGTTGGTACCGGCAATATATGAGCCGGTTGCACGGATACGGTGCACATTGAGACCAATGCCACCCGCCATCTTTGAGATCATAGCGCAAGTCTTTAGGGTGTCATAGATACCTTCGATACTATCCTCCTTCATATCGACCAAGAAGCATGAAGACAGCTGGGGTTGAGGGGTACCTGCGTTGAAGAGGGTAGGGGAGGCATGGGTGAAGAACTTGCTTGACATGAGGTTGTAGGTCTCGAGGACACGTTCGATGTTATCACCCCAAATGCCAACGGCCACACGCATGATCATGTGCTGGGGACGTTCGACAATCTTGCCATCAATCTTGAGAAGATATGATCGTTCAAGTGTCTTGAAACCAAAGTACTGGTAGTTGAAGTCACGGTCATAGACAATGGCGGAGTCCAGCTCCTCCTTATGTCTCATAACACACTCATAGGTTTCCTTGGAAATCATAGGCGAGGCACGTTCGTTCCTGGAGTTGACGTAGTGGTAGAGATCGCTGACAACAGAAGACCATTGCTTCTTGGTCTGCTTGTGAAGGTTTGACACAGCAATGCGTGCAGCGAGGATGGCATAGTCGGGGTGGGTGACGGTCATGTACGCGGCAGTTTCGGCAGCCTGGCATCATTGTTAGTTCGTGTTGAGATGAGATGTCATGATGCGGATGTCGACTTACGAGATCGTCTAGCTGGATTGTCGTAACACCACCATAGACACCCGAGATGACCTTTTGGGTAATGGCAACGGGGTCGACGTGGTCCATGTCGAGGCCATAACACAGCCTTGAGACACGAGCGGTGATTTTGTCGAACTGGACACGTTCCTGGCGTCCATCTGAATAATTATTAGCCTTGCAGATTCGATGTAGGCTTGAGCAAGTCGTACGTACCGCGCTTTCTGACGAACATGATGGAGGATGGAGGCGGGGTGAGGATGGGAGTAATGGGATGCAAGGTTGATGCAAGACTCTGGTCCCTGCAGTATTAAGCAGTTGAGGGATAGAGCAGCGTCCCTAAAGGAAGTGGAACGCTTAGCTTTAGAAAAGAAGAGCAGAGGAGATGCGGATTATGTATTAGATCGTCAAACAAGAAGATTTCTTGTTTACAATTTCTGTGGTGGGAGTGGTATGTCAAGGAGAGGAAACGCAAATCCAGGTGGATGATGGAGGGACGTTTTAAGGGAGTCGCGTCTCGGACACGCGACGCCAGGGATTTAGCGCGTTCAGGTAGTGACAGGCGTCGTGGAATCCATTAAAGAGGGCCCGGGTCTGCAACCTTAGGCAACGCCCCAGTTAAAATTACCAAGCACAACTAAGCACGTCCAGTGAGAAAGTTTTAAAGGTTAGCGATAGCCCGAGCCGAGTGGCCAAGTTTTATTACGGTTAGATGATGAGGGAGTTATCTTGATATGTGAATGGATGGGAAAATCGCAGAGTTGGTCCGAAGCAATGCTATTTCTTTCTTTGTGAACAACTTCACTGTGAATTCAACCACTTTTCACGCTGCTCTTATGAACAATGCATGTTTGCCCCTGATCCCTGAATTAATCTTGGTGGGGGATAAAACATCTCAACTGGGATTATGCTACAGTTCAATCGCGTAGTCACGTGTTTGACCAGATTATTAATTAAAGAGTCTTGGCAGAGGTCACGGGGAAGAGAGAAAAAACTGGTAGCGTTGACCAGAGGATGAGATTCGGTGCCTGGAGCAACCACCAATCAAGACAGATTAACGCGAAACGGATCTGGCAATCATCATTTTCATGTTCCTTGTCCCACTGTCAGACTCCCGATGTTCATCTCATATCTATGATACCTGAGGCTTGCTTGTTCATGCTCCCGGGACATTGGTGACTCATAGAAAGAAGCGCTTGTCACAAAGAATCTAATCCAAACCCATGATATCACGACGTCTCATATCTCGAAATTGTTTCACTTCATCATCTTTACCGTTTAAACGCACTTTTTGTCTTTCGACTCCAAGGCTTACCGTCAATATGGCTTCGGCGCCTACTATGGGCTCTGCTGACCCTGCAAGTGCCCCCTCTTACAGCCCTAGATATATTGATGTAAGCCGTGATCTGCCACCTTTTCCCTCGTACACAACCCGATAATTTATCATCGATATCCTTGGGATCTGACATGTTCTAGTAGATTGGAATCAATCTTACTGATCCTATTTTCCGTGGTCGCTATCATGGCAAGCAACGACATCCCGATGATCTCACTGCTATTATCGATAGAGCGAAACAAGTCGGCTGTACAAAGCTGATAGTCACTGGCTCTGACATCTCCAACTCAAGGGAAGCCATCAAGCTTGCTGAGGAATATCGTCAGTGTTCCCGAGTCTTGCAGCTCTGAGTGGCAACTGACATCTACTCATTACAGCCGGAACCGTCTTCGCAACTGCTGGTATCCATCCTTGCAGCAGTTCCGTCTTCAGTACACAAAGCTCCTCTCATGAGTCTGAGCACACACCGCAGTGTGGCCCTGATCCTTCAGCACCTGTCGCGGAGGAACACCCTCCCTGCCAGGAGAGGACAGATAAACTCATCTCAGAACTCACATCTCTCGTAAATGAGGCTCGATCCTCATCCAAGGGGAACCTTGTTGCCATGGGCGAGTTTGGTCTCGATTATGACAGACTACATTATTGCTCCAGGACCATTCAACTACACTCCTTTGCGGCCCAACTTAAAGTTGCTGAATCCATAACCCCTCAGTTGCCCCTTTTCCTACACTCTCGCGCCGCCCATGCCGATTTTGTCAGGTTACTGAAAGAAACATTTGGCGACAAGCTCGAAAAGTTAGAAAAGGGCGGCGTTGTACACAGTTTCACCGGTACCATCGAGGAGATGCGTGAGTTGATGGATCTGGGTCTCTACATTGGCATCAATGGATGCAGCTTCAAGACGGCTGAGAACTGCGCTGTCGTGAAAGAAGTCCATCTCGATCGCCTCATGATTGAGACAGATGGACCTTGGTGCGAGGTTCGACCAAGTCACGAGGGATGGAAGTACCTCATCGAGAAGAAGGAAACACCCGCACCCGAGCCACAGCAGAACGGTGTATCTGGTACCCCTGAAGCAACGGATAAGCCTCAGAAGCCTCAGAAGCAGGCCAAGAAGAACCAAAAGAAAGAGCCTGAAGTCCCAGAACGGTTCAAAGTCGTCAAGAAGGAGAAGTGGGAAGAGGGCGCAATGGTCAAGGGCCGCAATGAGCCCTGCAACATTGAGCGAGTGGCCAAGATCGTGGCCGGTATTAAGGGAATTAGTATCGAGGAGGTATGCGAGGCAGCATGGCAAAACACAATAAGAGTGTTTGGTCTTGAGCACAATTAGATATCAGATAGATTCTTCAAAGATTCCTTAAAGGGGGTATCAACCGCTAGACAAGAAATAGATCCCACACAGCACGCCAGAAAAAAGAAGCAACCACAACACAAAGTTATACACCTGAGCCTTTGTGCCCTTGTATCCTGCCATTCCGTACAATTCCTGTCGTCACGCCCTCTTCACCCGTCAACCAACCGGGCATACGTTCCCCATCGATGATGCCGGCCTCGACAAGTTGGCGAACTCCCGCCCACACGTGACTCCCTTGAAATGATATTCTAATATTGGGTGCCCAGGCCCGAGAACTGCGGCTTTCGTCTGCGACATCTTGATCCCCATCGACATCTGCCTCTTGTATAGCAGCGTCAATCTTACTCCGTCGGCGCTTAGCAGCTCGTGTAGCGCTATCCCCAGCTGTATCTTCATCTTCATTTTCAATTTGTGTTGAACTTGTGCCTGTTGGGAAAGGGTCCTGAATGACAATGTTGACTTTCTCAACCCCCTTTCCGTCTGTCATGATGGCGGATTCGCCGAATCGCGCCCTGGCTACTAGTTTCGCACGCTTTGCAGCCCGTTGTGTTTCAGACTCAATAACTCGCTTTCTACTGGCGCCCGAATGCGAGGAATCGCGAGATAGAGGGGGTGATGGTAGGATGGTATCGAGAGGAGACCTCTTGTTAGTCTCGTCAGAGTAGATACTCCATCCACCACCGGCAGCATTGGTTCGACCTGGTCCTTTCTTTTCCAGCAAAGCATCTAGATTCTTGCTTGTGAGATTCGCAGATTTGAGGGTGAAGCGTTCTCGTGGTTTAGAGAGGGCTTTGGGGACCCCCTTTACAATGAGACTTTGAAGACTCTTGGACTCGCCAAATCCTGCCGGTCCAGTGCTCTGTGATTTGGTGACATATAGTGCGGGAGAGCCATCGGGAAACGCCAGATAGACAGTCCGGGACGAGTCAAAATTGGCGGCTGTACTCGAGGGGTCACGACCTGACAAGGCGAGACTGGTGTTGTAAGGAGAGTCAACAGCAAAGATCCGTAACAACAGAATGGGCAGGTTCTTTGGTCGATGAAAGTGATAATGTGCTTTGACGTCTGGCAACACCTGGCTTTGGAGGTTCTGCAGAAATGTTGAAGGGTGGAATCGAGGAATAGTTAAACTCTTACGATCGACCTTCAATACCTCGTCCTCTCCTTGCGTCGGTTGCTCCAAAGGCAAGATTCGGTACGCCGACCAAACCTGCGAAGTAGGGTTCTGTTCGAAGTAGGCAAGATCAGCCATGGCGAGTTGATATAATGATAGACCATGTCGCCAGTCTCCCTCCACGATACGACTGACGACATCACGTTTTGAACCTTTCTGCTGCTGCATATCGGTATAAAGCTGCCTCAAATCATCCACTGATCCACATGGTGGGTAGATATCGTCTGTGTCTTCCTCCTCATCGTCATCTCTTCTGTCGAGAAAGGGGAATGCATTAGGTAAGCTGTTGTCATCGAGCCAGTCCAGTGCCAGTGTGATGAGAGACTCGCGTGATAAGCGGTTTAAACTTTTGAATATAGAAAGATTTGACGCATCAACTCGAAGAGAGGATGGTAATCTTGCGTTTGTAGGGACAGAAATACGGGCCATTGTGGTATCGCTGTTGATGTGGTAATGCTGATATTGGTGTTGTTGCTGTTGGCGATGTTGTTATTGTTGTTGTTGTTTTTGAACATCGACTCCACAAGTGATAACCAGACTCAACACTGAGGCCGTACAAGGAGATCAGGCCAAGTAGAGCTCGATATGATGAGTATAAGATTCAGTAAGAGTTTTGAATCACATGAGCTGTGATAGCACAAGCCTAACCATTCAGTTCAATTAATCTGATTGTCCTTGATACGCGACATGTCCATCTTCATGGTGTCGGAGGTCGGCCTAGTCTCGCCGACTCTATAGCGCACAGACCATGTAACCCATCAGCACAGGCTCAGTGACCGTATCACGTGGTTCACGCATATGGCTTGGCGCACGTGAATACACTCTGGTCTCTGCTCGGAATTGTAGGGCCAGTGCTCGGTTTATCCTCATTCATCCGAGCCCTCGGCGACCAACAGTAGGGAAATGAGAAGCTGGTTGGCGCAAGATGCCACACAGCCAGTTGAAACACGTTAAGAACCGAAGACCAGGAGCAAAAGACGTCGATTGTGACTATGGAGGGTTCGGTTAAAAATGATGACATTAGATTTTCATGATCTCGACGACGGAGGCGAACCATTGACGACGACGATTGACGACCTGGATGATCTTGAGCGATTGAGTGAACCCCCCACACTTACTGTACTGTACAGCATGTAATACAGTAGCAGGGG
>JABGLY010000362.1:33462-67534 GCA_013623525.1 Fusarium dimerum | reverse complement strand
GTTCTGGACCTAGGCCAAAGTTTTGGGGGGAAAGAAGGGTCCGTGGGCACGAGGGATGTGCTGAGCTAGTACTGTATTACTGTAGTGGTGTTGTACTTTAGTTAGCACCCGACTATGAAAGGTACCTGCTACCGTGCATGCAGTAGGACACGGGTAGAACGACCTAACGAAGGCACGAGCGTAGGGTCTTTGCGCTGAGTCTTTGCACTGAGTCTCTGCGTTGGGATGAGAGTGAGAGAGGAAGAGAGAGGGAGAAGGGGGCTGAAGAGGAGAGGGTAGAGCATCAAGACCCGAAAGTCAGGACGAAGCGAAGAAGCAAGCAAGCAGTGATGCTGGAGATGAGATGAAGTGCAAACGTCAATACAAAAGAAAAGAGGCTTGTTGCTTGCTGCGGGATGCCTGCTGAACTAGATGCGCAGGCGTTGACCTCGTGTCCGTGATGCAAGGGAGCCTATGGTTTTTTTTTGGATGGGTGAATGTAACCCCTTATCGAGTAGATTGTGTATGAAAAGATGGGAATTAGTGACATGTACTTCATCATCTTGTTCTACTCTCTTCCTATTCCATTTTTCTGGCCTTGGCTACCGAGTTATCCTCTCCCAGTCATCTTTTTCGCCAACCCCTGATCATCAAGATTGGGGGGAAATCAACACACCACGAGACAACAACAGGATACACAAAAGAACACAAACAGAAATGAGGCGGCGTCAAGGAAGATCGAAGGTCGGAGCGCGGCGCTTCTGAGGGGACTTTGGGTGTGGTGTAGGCGAAGTTGGGGCTCGACCAGACAGACTGGAGTACCTGACTAGGGTGAGTTGATTCCCCTGGGGTCTTCTTCTCGGAGCGGATGAGGACAGCGACGAGAAAGGATCCAGCATCTCTTTTTCTTTCTCCCCTCGACTTTTTTTTCCTTCTTCGCTTCTGTGTGGTCGGAGGGTACCTTAGCCAAACAGAGGGGAAAATAGCGCTGAACAGGGGGGGCTTACTCACTGTGCAGGGGATCAGGCATACAGAGGCAGGGATTAGGGGTTAACGTTAAGGGGCGTTACTGTAATCGTGCAAAAGCAAAAAACCTAAGCAGAGGACTGGACCCCTCAAAGCTGGAGCCTTGTAGCCGTCGGCTGCGGAGGGGGGGTGTTGGTGTTGAGGCTAGTTCCTCAGCAGTGGCCCGTTCTTCTTTAGCCCGTCGAGAGTGTGTGCAAGGTCCTGCCTAACTGGCAAAAAACGGAGACGCCAGTGAGAGTGAGTTGGGTTTGGTGGTCGATCATGTTCCATGAGTTTTGTCTCTGATTTGTTTATTTTATTTTAGATTCTGGGTGACTCCGGAGAAAAACTTGAAGGGGCTGTAACTGATTACAACTTTGGTGCTGATGTTGGTCCTGGGATTTCAATTAGTCGAAGGTACTGAGTTGTCCATGTTCAGTCTTCAATAACGTACGGCACTGCTGCTGTATTGTATGTAATGTATGAAGACCTTGTGCTCGGTGGTGCTGTGCAACCCATAATCCACTGGAACTGTTGCACTGACCTACCCAACGAGTCAATCGAGTCAAGAGACGACAACCTGGGCTCCACAACCTCCAGATTTTCATCCTGCTGTGACTTGTGACTGTGATCTGATGTGATATTGCGCTGGAACTGCCTCACAGTCGAAGCCACAGCACATGCCAGTTCCAAATCTATGTTTGTGTATCGTAAATCGTCATAGATATCGGGGTAAACGAAAAGCGGTCGCAACCAACTACGAAGGTTCGGGGGGTTGATTGCAAGCCAACAAGAAGACAAAGTAATGGGTTAATTTCACAAGTCATTCGTTGCATCATGGGTTCGATAAACATGCGGCTCCGTGAATTCAACGAACTATTTTTGCACTTCTCTTTCCATATATCAACTTGTCTTGCCTTCTTCCCTCTCAACTAACCCGAGCCTCTTTTTAATTACCTGGTAGCGTTGTTCAACAAAGTCGAACCAGTCAACAAGATCTGACTATTGGAGACGGTCTGATGACTTAGACGGCAAGGCGGAGAACGGAGATGAGTAGCAACGAGTCATGGAGTCTTGTCCTAAATATCAATTCCCCAAGTAGGGCTAACAAGCTGCTAGTCAACAACGGATTAGCCAAGGCTAGAGGGATATGAGAGAGGGGGGGGGTTAAAAGTCGAGTTCAAAAGGGAAGACGCCTTCGACACCAAGACAAGATGAGTGGAAGATTCAAACCATGCTACTATGAAAGAAGAAAGGAGATAACTTTGAGGCGGTCATAGCAAGACAACCTGTCAGAGGACGTGCGGAAAACGCGACTAAAACCAGAAATATGTGTTGTGACTGAAGCTGAGAGACGCACGCAGTAAGTGGTGAGACAACTCATTAAAGAGACACGGCGATAACAGGACATTACACAATCCAAACCACTTTTGCTTTACAGCTGTTGTTCTTTCCCTTTTCCCCCCTCATTGCATAACATCATCCATTCGACTATATTTTCTTCTTTCTTGTCCAGTTGTCAAACTGTTAGCAAGTCGAACGAAAGCGGGACAGACTAGACAGGGAGCCAAGGGTTTGCGAGAGAGAAAAAAAAAATCCTTGGAGGGGGGCCGAAACATCGGACGGTGGGCTAATTTAGAGAGTATGAAATCTAGCTGGTGCAATTTTTTTTTTCTATCTGGACTTTTAAGAGGAGAAGAATCAAAAGAAAGGAAAAAGGCGGGAAGGATGCAAAGAAAAAGTTGAGATGAAGACATTGCTTTAGTTTATATGTAAGTCTCAGACACCGGGAGAGAACACGAGGGAAAGATGCAAGAAAGAGAGGGACCGTGCGCTCAATGATACAAAAGAAAGGAAAAGGTGAAATCTTGTGATTGATTCACTTCCACCCACCACAAAACATTCGAAAGAGAACAAACACAAGGTGCAGTGCAATCTTCAACCACGGAACAAACTGGTTTATCACATGTTTGCTTGCCTAGGTAGGTACTGCTTTGGGGCATATTCTATGAAAGCGAATCCATTTTGTATTTTGTGAATGAATGGCAACTGATAGGCTAGGCTAGGTGCTAACCTACCAGGCAGGTACTTTTTAGTAGTGGCGTCACAGGTGGAATCGTCTTGTACAGTACAGTACTCTCTCCACTATATTTCCTTTTTGTTCTTCTCCATCAAGGCTGGACGGCAGCAAGAAAAGCAAAGGAGACAAAGTCTTGTTCTAATTGGCATGCTGATGGGCATCACACGTGGCAAGGAGAGACATTCCCGCCTAAGACTAGGGGAGATGAGAAAGGAAAGACACAGACGAAATCTTGTGCGAATACGAGTAAGGAGGATTGGAACTGGTAAGTATCGGTGTTACTGTACTGGACCAACGGTGGATAATACCTATGGATCAGTCTAAGGCAACAGTCGTTGGTCTTGATGTCGTTGTTGTTACAGAATAATCGTCAATACTACGTAGTATTGACAAAAGACAGAACCAGGCGAAATGGAACGACGGAAGTTGATCCCGTTGAAGATTGGCATTGCCAAATTCCTTCCATTCCTTCTAGATACTGCTTACCACAGTACCACACAGTACCATAGCACCACAGCACCACAGCACAGCTCGTACACCTCAGTTACATCAAACACTAATCTAACCCAAACAACCTCAAATCCCACCCACCTTTACCATTACCATCATCATCACATTATCGTACATCAGACTACAACTGATATCAGGAACGAGAAAAAGAAAACAAGATACCCGAGTTGATAAAGGTCCTTCCATCCATCCTCGTTGATAATTAATGATTGATTGATCACACGTCTAGAACGCCCTTGATCTTCACCAGTCTCTTCACACATACAAGGGGTTTCGTTGATGATTCTCCCTCCCGTTGGTGATCAATTCACATGGAACATGGAGACGGACTGGCATACCCTTGTAAGTCAATTTCGGTCATCGCTTAACTCTTACTTGGGACCGCGCGCTGGATACTTTTCGTTTCCCCGAAAGACGTGATGGCACCCTCGATAGCACCGCAGTG
This sequence comes from Fusarium dimerum, assembly GCA_013623525.1. Lineage (NCBI taxonomy): Eukaryota > Fungi > Ascomycota > Sordariomycetes > Hypocreales > Nectriaceae > Fusarium > Fusarium dimerum. Next base: position 63,515 of record JABGLY010000362.1, on the reverse strand, counting down.
ATCGAAGAACACCCGTCTTCGTTTACTTCAACGAGATCCCCCCAGCATCTTTGTTGACCCCTCCCCCCATACAATCTATACAATCTCAACAACACTATCAGCTCTCGATGTAATAAGTAAGAAGTATCATATCCTCCAAAAACTACTTCTCCTCCAACCTGGTGACCCGTGCACACACCCATCGGGAAACCCACCCTCTTCATCCCAGCCGACAGGGGGGGTTTTCTTCAAGCTAGTGAAAAGTAGTCAGGGGTAAAACTGGAAAGCCTTGTCTGCAACCACGATATATTACCCATCAGTCGGGTAAGGCATCTAGCTGGGACACCGAGCCTTCTGTGCGTTATGGGCCATGGCTTGGACACTGGCTCTTGTCATTCATTAATATCTTAGTGCAAGTACGTACGGCACCTTGCACAGTAGCTGGTTATAGATGGCACCTCCGTTGACTGACCTGAAGTTTATTGACTAGCAGAGTATAATGCATGTCAATGCGAGCTTACTATAATGCCTTATTCGCTGAGCCATTTGCTGTATCATAAGAGCTATCTCGGAGTGACATACATCAACAGGATGCTCCTAAGCTACAGCAAGCAAGTCTGGTTCTAGATAGCTCTGGATGAGTACACAAGTGCCAAGAAGGATGCCATGTGAAAAGCAAGCCAGCCGTGTCGTTAGTTGATTGTGGGAATTGTTGGCTGTCAAGTGTACCAACAGGAACAGTATCATAGCTTCCTGACTACCAATGCTAGCACACGATCCATCTCAGCCATCACAACTATAACTTATCCCACGCATGACCGACCATATATCATTTTTATGACTCGTGCATAAGCTCTTCAGCTTATACCATCTTCTTCACAAGGCATTCTGGAAGCGCTCTTTTCTCTTTCCCATCCCCTCCAGTCCCACCCTCGATCATCCATGCTATGCAACACTCCCCCCGTTCTCCAGTAACAAAAGAACCCTATCAATTTCCAAGCACATTACTGTACGAACCCAGTTCAACTAAATTTGACTTGACTTGCCCTGACTAGGGGAACAGCTTCCTTTTCATCCATCGGACCGGATCGTCCATCTCCCCGTTGTTCATGTCCCCTGCAATGTCTGGCCTGGGCATTCCACCTTTTCCCCCTCTCTCTTCCAGGGTTCGTCCCAAATCGCGTAGCTTTTTCCATTTTCTTGGTTTTCTCCGACGCTGCGGAACGCGAGGAAAGATGTCTGGATTATTTCCAATGGGAGCGAATGGAAGAAATGGGTATGGTATGATGTGTGGGGATTGTGGTCCCTGGGATAGGGTACTCCTATCAAAGATCTCATGGTTTAATCCGGCCTGGTGAAGCGGTTTCAGTTAGGTGATGTTCCAACAGGCTTCCATTTCGTGTTTATGGGTTTGAACCAAAATGTCAGGATTGTGGTTTCCAATCGAGGACAGATTGTTGTTTGGTATAGAACCATGCTGTAGAAGAAACAAGCAATTTAATGAGCTGCTAGAGCATACTAAATCGAGACCGACTCGTGCACTAGCAGGTCCTACGTACGATCTTGCAATGTATTGTCACAAGATATCATAATGGAACACGACATGGTGGTTCATAAACTTCCCTTACTGCTTCGTAGTTATCCCCTACTCAGATGAGCTATGATCTTTTGTACATGTACAAAACACAATACTCGGCATCCCATTGACTTTCTTCTTCATCTCCACTATCATCCTACTACACCATGACCATCGATAACCCTGGCCACCGGCTCCGTGCTTGTCGTTACCCGTTTCCCATCGTCACCCACATGGCATTCCATGCAGAGCTTCTATCTTATCCTCGTAGCTTGGACTGGGTTTCTCGACATGTATTTTACAAGGCTCACCAAGAAGCTATGTGTCCGTGGCGCGGGTCTGCTCCTCCTGCTAAACGCGTCCTAGACTCTCTTCAGAAAACATGTCCGATACTACGTCGTTGACATGGGGGCAGCTGTCCCCAGATTTTATGATACATAGCCTTGCATGGCGTCGCAGGAATTGTGTGGTTTATACTTTTTTTTTCCTTCTTCTTTCATTACTCAGAGTAGGAAGACAGACGTGGTCACGGATGAGGCTAGAAACATACATTTGTATATATACTTTGGCTCGACTAGACTTGGACATGATGTGTTTGCGCTACTACCATGAGCTCGTCTGCTAATGCAAGGCGATCATGCACAGACATCTGATGAGACGCATAAGGAGAAATCGGCCACGGGAAAGGCCCCAACTAGTTCCAATCTTTTTGGGATTTTACGCCATTCGCTTGTTCCACATGAGGATGATGGTCGAAGCGGTAGACACGTGTTCCCCCTGAGAGACATGGGATGTGAAGATAATCAGTAGAAGAAAAGAATAAGAAAGATAACGATGAGGAGATAGCAGCAGATGAAGTGTTATTTTTGTGTAGGATGGTTGGCATGGTTTATATGGTATGACATGATATGACAGAAGGGCAGTTCATGATACGGATGAATAATGCTGATTCTTAGTAAACGTCTCGTGCTATTGCTGGCATTTAGTATATAATACTAATGTAATCTAGGTCCTAGCTTGCACGTAGTCCTTTCTCTCAACAGTAGTACACCTTGCAAGGAATAGTTGATCGTTCCCAGGCCTATGTCAGTCCACACCCAATTGATTGGGGTTTTCAGGAGACAGGAGAGTGCTTTGGAGCAATGTATGCATCTATCTATATATAATAATAGATGCCAAGTAAGCAAGCAAGTAAGTAAAGTAAGTAAGTAAGTAGCATGGCAAAAAGGATGGATGAGAAACGCAAAAAAGCAAAAGAAAACGCTGACAGAGAGGGGATTCGAACCCCTGCCACTTTCGTGAACGGAACACTTGCTTTTCGCAATTGAAAGTGCAGATAATGCGCTTGAGACCGTCGCCATAGACCACTCGGCCACTCTGCCTCTGGAATCAAATTTACTGATCCATTTCCGAGTTGTTTTCGGAAGAACCCTAATGATATATATCAAGCTGCTCTATCTTGGAGCTTCACTCATATCAGTGATGATCTCCTCATGATACCTATTATATGGTAATCAATTACACTGGCACTGCAAGTTCAATTATTTGTGCTTGTTAACAAGTTGCAGGGAGTCCCTGTAATTAATTGTCACCATCATTTCACAACTTGCAAGATTGTCGAGCACAATGACACAGAAATGGCATGAAGAATTTCAGCAATAATTTGTCTTATCCCTAATATACTAATCGCCCGTGTCCGTTCTCTCACTTCTACCTATCTAAGACTTGATCTCTTGGTTTGTGACACCGCCTTCTCCCTCGCCGTACAAAACCTCCTCACCAAAACCCTGACTCTGCAAGAACGACTTCTTTCCTTTGATAAACCAGAAACCAACTGAAATGATTAACATGACCCCGAACACAGCAATTGCATAGTTCATGTCAACTGGCGCAGGGTTTGGCATGGCGGGGAAGAAGAAAAATATGGTTGTGACGATGCTGTAGATGATGGAAACCCAGTTGGCCACCAGCCCAAACTTACCCAGGCGGAACTCGCGGGCAGGGAGCTTGTCTCGTCCGACAGCTAACAAAACAGCAATAGGAATTGCGTATGAGATGGTGAGAGCGATTGTACTGACGCTCAGAATAGCTTCGAGAGCCGTGCTGGAGAACAGGTACAATACACCAACAAGGGTGATCACCAAGGCTTGAAGAACAAGCGCTCGAGCAGGGACCTTCCACACAGGATCGACGTGTGAGAAATACTGTCCATATGGCATACCCTGGTCACGCGCAAAACTCCATGTCAGCCGTGAGGCCGAAGTGAGCACGCTGATACCTTGACCGAATCCGTTGAAGATGAAAAGCGCGATGAGGGCTGCGGCACCCTTGAGACCGACTGTACTCTGCACAAGCTCGATAAATGGGAAGCCTGACGGGGGGTTCAAGACACTGTCGAGGTCCTGAATACAAAACAGACAGGCAATCATGAAGAGAAAGCCAGAAATGGCACCCAGGATCACAGCTGCGATCATGGTTCGAGGAGCGTTGCGTCGTGGGTTAGGCAGCTCCTCAACCATGTGCAAGACCGAATCGAAGGCCGTCAAGCTATAAGCTGCTTGCACAAGTCCCAAGAACCATACTATGCCGTCACTCCATCCAGTATTGTTGACCCAGGATCTGAAGACAAAGTGGGCGGTCTGGAACTCCAGCTCAGACTTGGTGCCGACCGAGATGGGCAGGACGAGGCAAAAGGTCGCAAACAGTCCGACGAATCCAACGGCGACAAAGTTGTTGAAATAAGGTAGGAAGTTGTCGTCTCGACAACCAACAAGGTTGACAAAGGTGAAGAAGGCGTTGATGCCGACGTAGACAAGAAAGAGTACCCATCCCTTGGATGCCCCTGACCAGCTATCATCGAACATGAGCTTCATGGAGAGCAGAAACTCGGCCATGAACGCAACTTGCGATGCCGTCAGACATAGCCAACCAAACACGTTTGTCCAGGCACACATGTACGAAACGAACCGTCCCATCGGTGTTTTCCAAAGCTGAGAAACCCAAAACGCCTGTCCGAGGGCTGTGGGCATACTGCTACACAATTCGCCCAGCGACATGGCGATACAAGTATTGCACGCCGTCACGAGAACCAGACCCCATAGCACAGTGACGGGGCCTCCGTTCTCAATACCGGATGATAACCCCTGCGCGCAGACGGCCCATGTTCCCAGGACGCAAAAGGCGAGGGAGAGCATGCTCACGATACTGAACTTTCGAGTCAGCGCCTGCTCGTGGCCAAACTCAGCGAGGTCCTGAGCATCTCGCTCGGCTTGGGTCATCGGTGGTTTCTCCATGGTACGCCGGAGGATTCGACAAGTGTTGAGGTGATGGTGTATCGAGGGGTTGTGGGCATTCTCTGGCGGGAAGAGGAGATAGAAGGAGGGGGGTTTCAACTCGAGGGTGTCGGCAGTGTTTGAAATAGTATAACGATTAAGAATTAGGAATGTTATCGAGGGAGGAGAAGTCTAGCTTTGGGTTTGTTGCTTTGCATCAATCACTGGAGGCATTCCATGCTGAACGAGGCGCTCAGCCACGGATATATATAAAGCACATCAATCTACCCTTCTCCAGCTTTGCCCACGGGGAAACCCCCTCTTGTGCAGGTCTGAATTACTTTTGCCTCCCTCCCGTCAAAAGGAGCTAAGTTGCAATACTACCGGGAAGCTTCACGGCCGTCGATCTCCCCCACACCACAACCGTTTCTTCCCACATGGATGGATTGACATATCAGCCCGCCGGCGGCCAACGGGCAGTAGTTTCAAAAGAGAGACAGCAAACCATGCATGCGATGGTCATCCAGCTTGAGAGGGGGGTTGCGTTTTCGAAGAAAGAAGCACAGATGCTAGGAACGAGTTGTTCTTCGAGATTGCAAGATAACTGCCGCAATCAGTCTAGCGTCAAATCATCATGGTTTGCGGGTGGCTGCGTCCGCATGGTGGTGTTGCGGCTCTTTAGCCAAGTAGGGGATAGATTTGCCTACAGTTAGAGGGTAGTAGGCCAGGGTTGTGATAGATAGGAAGTGTGATTGTTATCATATCGACAAGTAATGTTATTTACCTAAAGTCCTATATTGTTATTGATGTTTCATTGCGTTATCATTGACCAGCTTATCAGATAACGCCATGGCCATATCTGCCCATGTTGAACTCATTCTTGTGCAGAATAAGAGTCGAATTTTCTTGTTGGCGTGGTCATGTCAGGAACCTGACTATCTTTTTAACTGCCACAAGACTCTATGGGAGTTGTCAAGTTTCCGAGGGTCGTCTGGAGTCAGTATTGATAGACTTGTAGAAACACCTACTAGACCAATATTTCAAACAAATGATACACGTCTAGTGTCTAACAAGTTCATCATATTTCATCAAGTAATAACACCTTCACATCAGCCGGAGCCGGACATCAGATGCGTGACTCTGGCATCGACTCATGGCAATTGACCTCACAAATCCCGTTGTCGACTCTCGCCAGCGTCAGAATCTACCCCGTGGGGAACGGAGATGAGATCGCATCGCATCGGTCAGGTCGAAGCTATCACGTAACAGTTTCAGCTTGACGAAATGGCGATGAATTGCCGGCACAAAAAACCACACCCGGGCCGGTCACAATATCTGCGAATTTCTTGGCATAGACGCCAAGTGTGTATCAATAACAGCGTTTCAGCATTTTACTTGCGAAGAGTCCGGCGGGATTATCCAAGTATAAACGACAAAAAATGTGAGAGACTTTGCCCCCTTTTGGTATCGCGAGCGCATATAAATGGCTGGCGTGTTTGGTTGGCTGCCGACATCCGATCAGATTTTCGAACAATTACGACTTTTAGTCCCGGCAAATCTCGACATGGTCTCACAAGACACAGATTGCAAACGCGGTAAACAGAAGACCGGATCAGATCGCTTTTATTCATTCATGAAGTTGCTTGTCTCTTTCTTTCCGATGGATCGATTAACCGGTTCGATGTCATTGTTTGCGTCACCGGAGTGCATCATTGTAGTTTTTTTTTGACAATCTTAAAACCTAGTGTGAGCTGGTCAGTATCTAGGTAATCAAATCTTGTAGTTAGGATAATGCTTAAGGACTCACTTGTTACAGTACAAGGCCCCTTTCCTCCACATTCTCATGTCTCGGCGCGTCTCTAACTCAGCGTCGGTCCGGCTCAGGTATTATTGAACCTGAAGTGTTCTGGTTCGTGCCACATCAAACTGGCAAACAAAGCAGTTGTTTAGGAGATGAGGTCCGCCACGTTCATGGGCATCTCATCAATCTGGGTTGAGTAGTACACTATGTGGTTTAGCAACATGGTCTCAAACACTGAAAATGTCAACAACTCACATTCAATATCTCTAAGGATGCGAACATCTTCGGTAGTAACAAAGTTGATCGCTACACCCTTGCGACCGAATCGACCACTTCGACCGATACGGTGGATGTAGTTCTCACGGTTACTGGGCAGGTCATAGTTGATGACCAAACTGACCTGCTGCACATCGATTCCACGAGCCCAGACGTCAGTCGAGATGAGAACTCGGCTGTTGCCCTGACGGAAGTCCTGCATAATGCTGTCACGCTCCTTCTGAGGCATATCACCATGCATACTGCTGACAGTAAAGTTGGCCTCACGCATCTTCTCAGTCAACCAATCCACCTTGCGCCGCGTGTTGCAGAAGATAACGGCTTGTGTGATAGTAAGGGTATCGTATAGATCGCAAAGGGTATCGAACTTCCAGTCCTCCTTCTCAACTGCAATAAAGTACTGCTTCAGACCCTCAAGGGTCAACTCGTCTCGCTTGACCAGAATGCGAACAGGATCGGTCATGAACTTGGTCGTCATATCGAGAACGTCGTAAGGGAGGGTAGCGCTAACGACCACAACCTGGGTCGCAGGAGGTAGGTATCGGTAAACATCGTAGATCTGCTCGCGGAATCCCTTGTTGAGAAGCTCGTCGGCTTCATCCAGAACAAGCATCTTGATGTGTCGGGTGCGCAGGTGTCGTCGTCGAATCATATCGGCCACACGGCCGGGGGTTCCAGACACAATGTGCTGTCCATAATCGAGCTTGCGAATGTCCTCGCCGACATTGGTGCCGCCAATGCAAGCATGGCACTGCACGTTCATATAGTCACCGAGAGCCATGACGACAGACTGGATCTGGGTCGCCAGTTCACGGGTAGGTGATAGAACGAGGGCCTGAGTCTCACGCACTGCAGTGTCAATAACCTGCAGCATGCTGATGGAAAAGGTCGCCGTCTTTCCAGTACCGGACTGGGCCTGTGCAATAGTGTCGCGGCCCTTGCAGACCTGAACGATGGCTCGCGATTGAACGGCAGAAGGTGATTCGTATCCGTAAGCGTAAATACCTCGAAGGAGGTTCTCTGCGCGATGAGTTAGTAAGGCTGTGAATTCAGAATGCGACTGTTTGGGACATACCCTTCAACGACATAGACTCGAAGGTTGGATGAACAGTCACCTCCTTGGAGGTGGAAAACTCCATCCGCTCATCAGCCTTTCGGTCAATTCCTCCTTCAGCCATGACTGTTGATTTTCTTTGTGTTGAAGACTTGGCAAATATCAAGGTGAAAAAATGACGTTGCGCGATGAAGTTTGGTCAAGGTTTTGGGGAATTTTATCGATCGCCAAAAGGTTTCACGCGTAGAGCCGGAAATACCTCGGGATAAATATGCGCCTGAACGCCACTATCAAGTCGCGACCAGATGCTCCGTAATTTTTCGACCAGGAATATTGTCAAGCTTGAGCTCACGTCAAACCATATCATCTCTCGTTTCGTTAAGATTCTTTTCTGTGTCGTGCATGCTCTCAACACAATCGAACCAAACGGATAGACTCGAACAACGCTTTTGTCATGTTGATTTTGGAGGAACAGCGATATATCCATGAGGATCTTGAGAGACTGGAGCAAGGTATCGCTGATCGCATTCGTGATGAACCCAAACATGTGAGCAAGCAACGCCAAAACTTCCAACAGTACATGCACCTGACCATCTCTAAATCATAGATCCGTGATCGCCTCAACAGAGACCATGAGGTTTCTCAGCTATTAGACCAGATCCAGGTTCAATCGAGGAACCTCATCGACATTTACAAGGACGAGAACGGAGGACGCGCACGAGAGATCCAGCAAATTGGGACCGGCGATGCCTTTGAGGAATTCTATAAGCAGCTCAAGGATGTTCGCGACCATCATGCACGATATCCCAATGAACAGGCAGAAAACTCAGAACAGCGGTACAAGGTCAGGAAGGTCATCGATGGCGAACCCTTACCGTCACTTGTGGACTCGCTGTTCTCAGGAGAAGAAGCATATGGACGATTTTTCGATCTCAATATCTGCCACGAAGCCTTCCTCAATCTACCAAACGTCAAACGTCTGACGTATCTACAATATCTCGAGACGTTCGACAACTTTGCGCCTGGGTACGGAGGCGTCAAGCGAGCCGACAAATTGACAGACCAGTACTTTGCCTATGTCGGCCAATTGGCCGAGTACCTCGAAAGCTTTATGCGACGAACACGGCCTCTGGAGAATCTCGAAAAGGTCTTTGATTCGTTCGACAAAGACTTCGATGCCGCATGGGAAAAGGATGAGATCCCGGGTTGGCAGAAAGAACAACCCTCAGCCGAGACCAACAAACAGGCGAGTTCAGCCGACGCCGTATGGTGTGACGACTGCCAAAAGGAGTTCAAGAATGAGAATGTCTACAAAAATCACCTCACAGGCCGAAAACACATCAAGGCGGCAGAGGCACGTAAGCAGCATCAGGATGAGCAGAATGCCCCCGTCAATGGCGCTGGAAAGGCCGCTGTGTCTGCTCTACGGTTAAAAGAACGTGCTGTTGCAGAGCGAGAGTATCGGGTCAAGCGTTTAGCCAGCGCCATGAGCACTGAGCGTAGCGATACGAAGGTCAATGTTGAACGCAAGCAGGGTATGACAGAGCGCGAGCGTCAACAAGAACTCGACAACCTTCTCAATGCCTCTGAGGCACCTCAAGATGCCGGAGATAACGAGGACGGTGACGAAGAGGATGGCGAGGAGAAGATCTACAATCCTCTCAAGCTTCCCTTGGCATGGGACGGAAAGCCAATTCCTTTTTGGTTATACCGCTTGCACGGTCTGGGTGTCGAATTCCCTTGTGAAATCTGCGGAAACTTTGTGTATATGGGAAGAAGGGCCTTTGACAAGCACTTCAACGAAGCGCGGCACGTGTACGGTCTGAAGTGTCTCGGTATCACAAACACGGCATTGTACAGAGATATCACACAGATCGACGAAGCAATGAAATTGTGGGAGAAGATCCAACGAGAAGAGAAGCGAAACAAGGTGGATGAGGGAAGCGTGGTTCAGATGGAGGATGGAGAGGGTAATGTGATGCCGGAGAAGGTGTACTACGATTTGCAAAAGCAAGGTTTGCTATAAAGGAGTTTTGTAGGGCTATTGTAAAACATTTCATTTTGTATCAAGTAGATTCATGATATATTCGGGAAAATGGCACATTCGAATTTGTTCAAGAGTTGCCCAAGAACGCTGGTGTGGATAGGTAGACGATTCCTGTGATAGTGCTCACAGACCATCTCCTGATTAGTCATCCTGTCAATGTCGCCTCCTCACGATTCATGACTTCCAACACATCTTCAGTGAACAACACATCAACATTGACATCACGAGAAACTTCCAAGGGGAATCGACCATGTCGCAACTCGCCAGGCCTTATCCGGCTTTGTACACAGTTTACGTCTTACGATCAACGATGCGCCATGCTTCACTATATATCGGATCAACACCACATCCTACAAGACGACTGAAGCAACACAATGGAGAATCCAAGGGAGGTGCAGTACGTACGGCGCGACAGACACTACGGCCATGGGAAGTAATTATGCTTGTTTCTGGGTTTCCCAGCATGATGTCAGCCCTTAAATTTGAGTAAGTTTTTTTTTTCCGCCGAAATGGCCATGATCCTTTCCTTTTTTTTTCTCTCTCTCTTTCATTGTTAGCTACTGACGCTTGGGTAGATGGGCTTTGACGAATCCACATGTAACGATGCACATACCACCAGAATCACGCATCACTAAAATGTTTCGCAAAGCCAAAAGAAAAGGAAAACCCCGAAGGCCCATACACAGCCTCACTTCTGTCGTATCTAACCTTCATTTACTGGTCAGCGTGCCAAGCTTTAATCGATGGCCGCTCACATTGCACTTTTTCGCCCAAGAGCCTAAAAAGGCATGGGATAAATGGCTTGCGTCGCTGGAGGAACCGCCGAAGCTCGAATTTGAAGTATTAGAGGACTTTGATACCACAAAGGATAGAGCAGAGCGCGGCCCATCATCTGAACCACACGGTATTTATGCACTACCTGTGGATTACAAGCCTATAAAACCATATATCGAGAAGGCGCACAATCTCGTCTCCTTTGAGCGAGAAGGCGACTGTGTGCACTGTCACGAACCTCTAGAGTCAGGCAAGGGGTTACATCCCATGTGTCCGAACGGGAACTGCGAGGCGTTTGGCCATATCGACTGTTGGAGTAAGCATGCACTCAAGGACGATGATGAAGATGCGTTGATACCCCGACGGTGCAAGTGTCCCAGCTGTGGGGGCGATATCCAATGGGGAGAAATGATGAAGGAGCTGAGCCTTCGGATTAGGGGGCCTCAAGAGGTGCAGAAGCTACTGAAGGCGCGAAAGCGGACGAAGAAGGCTGCGGTCGCGGAGGAGTGATGCGTATGTATGATGTATCATTAATTCATGGCACAGATTTTTGTATAAATAGGACGGTTTGACTGTCACTGCAAACTACCCAAACTTGATGCCTCATTCAAAGACATAAAAAACAAGTATTTCAATCTACTGCCCCCAAATATCGTCGTCACTACTTATTTTATTGACTTATTTCGTTCCCAATTTTTGGTCGATTGAAAATTGGCCTACCCTAGTTAGGCGGGTACTAAGCCAACATAACATAACCTGGGGCTAATCGGTGATTCAAGCTCAACGTAAATAATTGACATAAACCCTTAGGTATTTAGTCTTGACGGATAGACTTAAACTGAAAATCATCATCAGGCTACTTTTAATTCATCATGTTTATTTATTCGTGATAACACCCCTTGACTGACCCACGTTCAACCATCTATGTAGGGAGCGAGTCGTTGAATTAATGCGATCATCTGAAATCCCCCACGAACAGTTGCTTACTGCAAATCGATGACTAGCCCCCCTTGTAAAGTGGGCGCCCCCCAGCTGAACGTCATATCATTTTGATTGGTTCGGTAGCAATTGGCTATTCGCTGACCCCTGTTCACAGGAGTATCAATATCAGAATGGTTCTATGGAGGGACTTTTTTGCTTTCTTTTTTCACTCCCTTCTGACGCCGCTATTTTTTTTTTCCAGTCACGAGCCATCCCTTTTTCGAACCTTGTCCCGAGCCTTAAAAAACCGCTGTCTCCAGCATAAGCTGGCAGGTGACGAAATCTCAGTTTACAAACTCTCAATTGAATAGACAAAACCATGACACGTACAGATAGATTGCAGATGAATATCTAATCATGCCGTTTTGCAGACGAACTCTGATACATTTCAATGACGGTGTGGCCCTGAGTATGATATAGCACCTGACTGCACTTAGCCCCTCGTATTGGTGTTGTTGCGATGACCCAAATGAAAACAATTATTGAGTAAGGTGGTACGTGCTGAGCGATACTTGAACCATGGCAAGATGATGTTATTCAATACCTGTTGTCGTGGTTGAATTTCCTTGGTGCTGGTCCTGACATGAGGTTGTTGATTGATGGTCTTGTCTCGGTACTGGGGGGTTTTGCGCCCGGTCGGATGTCGTTGCTAGTGGATCCACCACATGAGTCTTCAAGCCTTTGTCCGAGAATCTCGTCTCCGTGCGCAACAGTGAAGGGCTCGCGCATCACGAGCTTACGAAAAGATAGAATGAGGCGACTCTCAATAATGAAATCCAAATTCGTCCTGACGAAATTCCCAATTCCATAGTGTTTTGGTCATTTATTTTTCTCTTGCTCTCTCTAGTGCGGGTCCGAAAATCCACCGGTCCTTCCGCGACTTGTAACAGGGACGAACGGCGCAGGCTGTTGGAGGCAGGAGCCACCCACGGCGCGTCCATGTACCTTGTACTTGACGCCAGGCTGTCCTAGCATGTTGGCATCGCCCAAATTTCAGAACCCTGGCTTTTACCACTATGTATCACCTACCCGGACACCACCGCATCCTGTACCCATTCCCCCAACTCAGGCATGTTTGGTGCTATACTGGAGGAAGGTACTCTCGACCCTCGACTTTTCCCCATTGTCCCTTCTTTTTTGTGTACGTCGTCGGTACGCTCGCCGCTCGTGCTTCTAAATCCGGGAACCCTCGACCCATTCCCGCCTTCCCAAGTTTCCACTCACACCTTCCCAACTCCCTTGCCCTTCTGCCTTCATCCACTCCTTCCTTATTTCTCACACACTCTCATTCCCCTCGACTTCATCACCCACACTGCCGGGCTGATTGACCGATTTCTCCCTCTACGATTACAAAGTAGGCTGGGTGTAGATATCTTGACCTTCCACAATCCCTTGGCTTGGCCGTCACTTTCACCAATCATTTTGCGGCAATCACCTGTTACAGACGTGAGTTCAAGTTCCGTGTTAGCTGCGCCATAGGCAAGACTTATGCTTTTTCCAATCTGCATTATGAGCCATTCTTGTCGGTTCACGAAACCTAACCTTGACACTGTAGATAAAATCTTGCACCGACTTCAATACCCCGGAGCTCGTTGTGCTCCTCCATCTAACTTATACGCTCGGTTTCCCGCTGCGACTGAACGATATATCCTCAAATTACACGTTGCAATGCTCCTGGTTCAGTGATATCGGCCGTGTCCTGAACATGAACTCGACGCCTACCTGTGCTCAAGACTCCCGATCGATACCAACGCTACAGTCTCCCACGATCTGACTTCGCCTCGTAATTTTCTCAAAATCTTGTTCGCATCATGGTTTCTGTTCCAACAGTCGGCGCTGTCGCTGGCCCCGGCCCGAGCAGCGCCAACGCGAGTTCGCGAGCCTCGCCTGCAGTCGGTGTCACTGGATCATCGTCAAAACCAAAACCCAAGGTCAATTCGAACGGCTACCATCCAATCAATCCGCATACACCTCTGAGCTCTCTGACGAGCGCCCCTCTGAACCTCACCTCGGTCGAACGTCGAGGTCAACCCACCGCCGTTCGTGAACCTGTGATTAAGAAGGATCGCCCACATGGTCTTGAGGAGGCTCCTACATATTGCCCGACAGAGGAGGAATGGCGTGACCCATTTGAGTACTTACTAAAGATTGGCCCCGAGGCCAAGCAATTTGGCATGTGCAAGATTATTCCTCCTGATTCCTGGAACCCTGACTTTGCAATCGATACTGAGGTATGAGTTCTTGTGTTCATTTTGAGTCGCCCCTTGAACTGCGACTGTGAATGCGCCGATCTTTCCAAGATGTATTTTGCTAACGACTAGCAGAAGTTTCATTTCAGAACACGAAAACAGGAGCTCAACTCTATTGAAGGCAGTATGTGCTTGCGCCGAGTATTATATTATACCCGGTTTTGCTGACCGTTTGTAGGCACACGTGCGAATCTCACTTATCTGGACGGGTTGTCCAAGTTTCACAAACAGCATGGAAATAACCTACATCGTCTACCGTATGTCGATAAGAAACCGCTTGATCTATACCGCTTGAAGAAGGCCGTGGAGTCACGAGGAGGATTTGACAAAGTATGCAAACTCAAGAAATGGGCAGAGATTGGTCGCGACCTAGGATACAGCGGCAAGATCATGTCCTCTCTTTCTACATCGCTCAAGAACTCGTATCAAAGATGGCTCTGTCCGTACGAAGAGTATTTACGAGTGGCCAAACCCGGCGTTCATCAACAACTGGAGCAGGAATACGGTGGTCCTTTGACTCCAAGCCCAGCACAAACGCCTATCAAGAGATCTAACGTCAACACACCAGCAAGCGCTAACGGCGACTCTCCTGCTCGGCACGCGTCTGACATTTTACAAGCCAGCCTCAACGGCGTGAAGAAAGAGACGGACCGCGATACACCAATGACTGATGCGCCCCCTACAAGCACTCCGGCGCCCTCATCAGGGTTCACTGCGATCAACTCTGGAGGATTTACTGCTGTCAACTCTGGTTTCACAAGTGTCAACCGTGCAGTGACCAACGAAGCAAAAGCTTTTACTCCAGACTCGAAACGATTCGATAGTCCAGGATCTTCGGCAAAGAACACCCCAGATATCCGGGCATCGAGCCTCGCTGCCACGGCTCTTAAACGTCAATTAAGTTGTGACAGTTCATCCGATTCGACGAAGAAGGATACCGAAGAGAAGGACGACACTGATGGAGGCAGTCGACGAAGCAAACGTCTTAAAAAAGGTAAGACATGGAAGCATACAGCAACCTGGCTTTTACCAAGGGCACATCGTTATCACACTGTGACAGCGACGAAAGTGGAAGATTTGCGCAAATCTTATTCGCCTTTAAACCATGTCATATGGTGTGCAAGGATTTTCACGGCGATTCTTATACCTTATCCTTATTGGTCCCGCTCTTTTTAGCTGACATATTTGACTTGCAGATGCTGTTCCCACTGTGGCTGGATCGCATATGACGCCATTTCGACCTTCAGTACCAAGAATACCACGAGATGAAGCTACCCAAGATGAAGAAGTATGAACTGAATGAATCATGACGCGAATTTCGAAATCGAAAAGTTGCTGACTCGAATTTTAGAAATGTGAGACGTGTGGTCGTGGTGAAGATGGTGGCTCACTCCTCACCTGTGAATCATGCGACCATTCCTATCATCTTGGTTGCCTTGACCCGCCTCTAAAGCGTAAACCAGACACAGCTGAATGGAACTGCCCTCGATGTCTTGTCGGCGACGGCCAGTTCGGGTTTGAGGAGGGAGGTTTGTACTCCCTCAAGCAGTTCCAGCAGAAGGCGAACGACTTCAAACAGGGATATTTCGAGAAGAAGATGCCCTTCGACCATGAGCTCAACTGCGATCGTCCTGTAACCGAGGAGGACGTTGAGACCGAGTTTTGGCGACTTGTGGCAGATCTTGAGGAAACGGTTGAAGTGGAATATGGAGCTGATATTCACTGCACGACACATGGGTCTGGATTTCCCACCGTCGAACGACACCCCAACAATCCCTATGCAACCGATGCCTGGAACCTGAACAATTTGCCCTTCCACCCAGAGAGCCTGTTTAGGCATATCAAATCTGACATCTCTGGCATGACTGTTCCATGGGTCTATGTTGGCATGATCTTTTCAACATTCTGCTGGCATAACGAAGACCACTATGCTTACTCGGCAAATTACCAGCATCTCGGAGCCACCAAAACGTGGTACGGTATTCCGGGAGAAGACGCTGAGAAGTTCGAACAAGCCATGCGAGATGCGGTCCCTGAATTGTTCGAGACTCAACCAGACCTCCTGTTCCAACTTGTTACTCTGCTGACACCAGAACAACTCAAGAAGGCCGGTGTGCGAGTCTATGCCTTGGATCAGCGAGCTGGCCAGCTAGTCATCACCTTCCCTCAAGCATATCATGCAGGTTTTAACCATGGCTTCAACTTTAACGAAGCGGTAAACTTTGCTCCCTCTGACTGGGAGCCTTATGGTCTTGCCGGTGTTGAGCGGCTGCAACTCTTTCGACGACAACCTTGTTTCTCGCACGATGAACTGCTATGGACCGCAGCAGAAGGCAGCGCGAGTAGCGGTCTTACGATACAAACTGCAAAATGGCTCGCGCCTGCCTTGGACCGTATTCACAAGCGTGAAATTGCCCAGCGAGAAGATTTCATTGCCAAGCACTTAGAGACGTCACCTCACCAATGTGCGATTCAAGATGGGGGAGAGAAAAAGTGTTCACTCGAATTCAAAGTTGAAGATGAGCATGTACAAGATGAGGATGAGCAGTGCTGCTTCTACTGCAAAGCATTTTCCTATCTCTCCCGTTTTAAGTGCACCCAATCCGGCAAGGTGCTATGCTTGGTGCACGCCGGCAACCACGCTTGTTGCGAGCAGACTGAACAACAACGATATCTCGGGGATGGGCATGTTCTCTATTACCGGAAGACTAAGGAAGATATGGATGCGACTTATCGCAGAGTAGTCGAGAAAGCACGCGCTCCAGAAGCTTGGGAGGAGAAGTATGAAAAGTGCCTGGACGATGAAGCGACTCCTTCATTGAAAACTCTGCGAGCTTTGCTCCATGAAGGCGAACGAATTCCGTTTGAGCTCCCCTCACTCCCCATTCTGAAAGAGTTTGTTGATCGATGTAATGACTGGGTAGAGGAGGCCATGAACTATACCGTCAGGAAGCAACAGAACCGACGCAAGAATGAAAAGGCGTGGCAAACCGGCACAAGAAAGTCCGTTGGAAGTGCAGAGCAAGATCAGAAAGAAAAGGAAAGCCGGCACGTCTCGAACATTTATCGCCTCCTCGACGAAGCAGAACGCATCGGCTTCGATTGCCCAGAAATCTCACAACTCAAGGAACGGGCAGATGCGATCAAAGAGTTCCAGCAGAACGCATCCCGAGTTCTCAAAAACACGGCAACCGTGTCGACCGAAACCATCGAAGAGCTGCTTGAGGAGGGACGAAGCTTTAACGTTGACACGCCGGAAGTCGAGCAACTCTCCAAGGTGCTGGAACAAATGCAGTGGAATCAAAAGGCGCGCGCCAGTCGAGGCATTTTCATGACCCTCAAAGAGGTCCAGGACCTGATCGATGAGGGCAACAGACTCGAAATTCCCCCTTACAATGATCACTTGACATTTTATAGAGAACAGATGCATGCTGGTCAAGCCTGGGAGAAGAAGGCAAGAGAACTTGTCGTTGCCGAGTTTGTACACTATCCTCAGCTAGAGGCTCTTTCGAAACAGGTACAGCTCAATGCATTGCCCGTGTCACAAGAGACTTTGGCAGCTGTAGACCAAATTCTGCACAAGCAACGGGAAGCTCATAGGCAAATCCTTGACTTGACGGAACGATGTCGAAATCCCGATTTCCGACAACGACCCAAGTATTCAGAGGTTATCGAGATCCAGAAAAAGCTTGAAGATCTCAACTCGAAGCCGAATGGAACGATAGATCTCGAAAACGAGCGTAAGCGACATGAAGACTGGATGCGAAAAGGAAAGAAGCTCTTTGGCAAATCGAATG
Source organism: Fusarium dimerum (assembly GCA_013623525.1). Lineage (NCBI taxonomy): Eukaryota > Fungi > Ascomycota > Sordariomycetes > Hypocreales > Nectriaceae > Fusarium > Fusarium dimerum. The sequence goes on along the minus strand of JABGLY010000362.1, from coordinate 45,709 downwards.
CGCCACTTCATATTCTCAAAAGCCACTTAGAGCACGTCCTCGAGCGCAACCACGACAGCTTTGATATTGAGCACGACACACCACGGCTTCCAGGAGAGCCGGTCTCGAGAGAAGTAAGCCCTGAACCTGGCGTGAGCAAATGGGAAGATCCACGATCCAGGCAGGTTTTTTGCATCTGTCGAAAAGTCGAGGCTGGTATGATGATTGAATGTGAACTGTGCCATGAGTGGTAAGCGGAAGTGTACGGCAGAGTGATTCGTTGATGCTAACATTGCACAGGTACCATTACAAGTGTCTCAAGATTGCCCGAGGCAAGGTGAAAGAAGATGACAAGTATACCTGCCCGATCTGTGACTGGCGTATGAAGATCCCGAGAGATGCGGCTCGGCCCAAACTTGAGGATTTGATAGCTTTGAGAGATGAAATCACTACTCTTCCTTTCCAACCGGAGGAGGAGGAAGTTCTCTGCAAGATCATCGATAGCGCTCAGAACTTCCGCAATCACATTGCTCGGTACTGTAACCCGCTTCTCTCGACCGAAGCCGAAGCAGAGACACAGCGCTTCTATTTGAGAAAGATTGAAGGCGCAGAAGTTCTCCTTGCTTATGAAACGAACTTCTTCCGACAGGAACTTCACAAGTGGTGCCCTGTCGCACCTCAGCCCCCACCCATCCTTGAAGTGTCGCTGAGCACGCGAAAGCCCCGACCGACGAAACTGCAAAAGATGCTTGTCGAATATGGCGTTGACAATCCCGACGACCTCCCCGAGCATGCCAAAGGAAAGGCCAACAGTCTTCGACGGAAAGCAGCCAATGCAGAGGCGGCCGCAGCAGCAGCGGCGCACTCGTCATCAGCCCCGATTATGCCACCTACCACCACTGGTAACGCCTATGGAGGCCCAACCTTCTATCCACGACCGGGGACAGCAACTTCAAATGGTGCAAGTCCGCATGGACATCCGGACCGCCGGGTTTCGGATTTCAGTGCCAGCCACTCGAAAGGTGACTCGATGAGCCCGAGCAACGGACTTCATCCAGCATTACTAGGGTCAGGTGGTCCTCAGCTGGCTCTTGATGACTCCACCATGTCATTGGAGGAGAGGCTATTGCAGGGTCTAGACGACGGTATCAACCTTCAGACAGAGGCGGGTAAGAGTAAAGCTCTAGAGATCCTTTCTCGAACAGAAATGGGCCGAAAGCAAGCCGAGAAGATGTGGGGGCCGAACGTCTGGGGCCGACGCGATTCAATGCACGGCGGCGATCAGCGCATGTCGCACGTTGACGACCTCTCAAAGGGCGATGTGAATGTCGACCAGATGTTCAAGGAGATGACCAATCAGGATGACGACGATGACAAGAAGAAAGACATTGCTCACGACGGGCCAGTGACGGCAGCTTCTCTGGAGAATGAGCGCAATGGCATGGACGCATTGCTAGATGGGGCGTAGTTAGATGGGTGTTGAAGAGGTTCAGAGGGCGTTGTAACTGGTATGATATAAAAAGGGAGACAAGATTCTGGAGTTACGGATGGGTCATTCTTGGGGATCGTGGGCTGTTTTTTCTTTCTTTTTTTAATTATGCATGAGGCCATGTGTACAAGTATTCAAGATGATTTTAGTTTTTCCTTCATCTTTTTCTTCGCTTCGAGGTATCACTCTATAACGCACTTCGCAACATAACAGACAGCGACGGGCTGCGTTAAGGGTGCAAAGTGTCCAACTGCAACCTGTTCAATTAATTGTTTTCTTTCACCAAAAAAAAGGGGTCTTCTAGGCGTACTACTGATAAATAATGTTCATTGCCCTCTAACAAGTACTGTTAGTAAAGATCGTCTTTGTGACAGCTACCAGACTTTTGATATATGATAAACATCCGTATGCCTGCCATACATGGCTTCATTGATTTTTAACTTTTCAAAATAAAAAGAAAAAAAAAGAAAAAAAGAGAAATACTATGGGCGTTGAGCCCAAAAGCCGTCTAACGTCAATCACTGGTGAAAATGCAACTTTGGTTCCTGTCCAGCCCATCCATATTACAGACTAAGGAGAAGGAAATTAGTCCAAAAGTTGTACTTCCCTCGAGGAGGGGGTCCTCTTAATTTTCTTCTGCTTCTTCCATTTCCCTATTTTCCAAGTAAAAAAAAGAGACCCAAATTTGTTGAATACATGGTCTTGTTTTGTAAAGTTTCGCAATGCCGCCCAACGTGAAAAATAGCAAAAGAGTTCGCGAATAGCAAAGCTTGCAGGGAATTCGTTTCAACGCCAGAAAAGATGCATAAAATGTAGGTTGTTATGCCGATATGTATGTAAGCTGGAGACAAGCTGCGCCGTCGGATCACCTCTCCGTAGAGCAGGATTCCTTGTCGTATTGTTTATCGGTTGACGCCAACCAAGCTCAAGAACTCGTTCCTGGTCTTGCTCTTGCGCTCGAAGCAACCGAGCACGCAGCTTGTGATTGTGGTTGTTCCCGTCTTCTCAACGCCGCGCATGACCATGCACAGATGGCTCGACTCCATGACGACGGCGACACCTTGAGGCTTGAGGATCTCCATGATGGCGTGTGCGACCTCCTTTGTGAGACGTTCCTGGATCTGGAATCGACGGGCGAACATCTCTGCGATGCGGGGGAGCTTGGAGAGACCAATGACGGTTTCGGAGGGGATATAACCGATGTGCATCTGTGTTGTGAGTTACTTGTTAGCAAGTTGGATTCTCTCTGGATTGGTATGAGTGATAATCACCTTTCCAATGAACGGCACCAGGTGGTGCTCGCACATACTATAAACCTCAATGTCCTTCACAATGACCATTTCGTTGTGGCCCTCATGGAAGAGAGCATTGTTGACGATATCCTCGACATTGACCTGGTACCCCTTGGTGAACTCCAGAAGGGCCTTGGCGTAACGCGATGGGGTCTCCAGCAAGCCCTCGCGGTCAGGGTCCTCACCCACACACTCCAGCAGTGTGCGAACAGCTCCGCGCATGCGCTCAAGGCGCTCTGCAGCCTGCTCCGCGTTCTCTTCTCGTCGCGCGCGGGTACCACTAGCTATACACCATTGTCAGCGACGGCATAATGCGGCCAGCCATGAAAGTGAATAACTTACAAGGACGGCTAAGACCGTCAAAGTCGATGACGGGGCTGGGTGATCTCGTGGTAGTAACGGCGCCAGCGGTAGATATAGAAGGTCGCTTCTTGGGAGCGGGTTCATCGCGGGGGTCTCGGGAAGCCTTTGCGAGACTATTGCGACGCTTCTCAAAAGCGCTGGGCTTGGCGCCATTGACAGCTACATTATTCGTCTTTGAAGCATTCTTGCGATCGCGGCGCTTCTTTTTGCGGGAAGATTCGTCGCTGCTGGAAGACGAGGCAGAAGCGCTGATGACTTCAAGGGATCGCTTCTTGGAGAGGGTGCCGTCTTCGGAGGGAGCCATGATGGAGAATAATGTGGAATGTTTTTCTCCCCTTTCTTCAGTTGATGGATGGTATGAGAAGCGACAATTTGCGCGTCAAGAGACAGACAGGCCAATTGAGTGTATCAAGATGATGAACGAATAATGGCCAAGATGCAAAGGAAAGAGTTCAAATTGAAAGATGATGAAGAGAGGAAGAGGAACCAAATTTCGGGGTTTGAGTCAGGGTCTACCAATTCAAAGTTTCCAAACCAATGGCCGTATCGGAGAATCCCCAACTAAACGTAGCTTAAGTCGGAAGGGAAATTTTAAGAGGGGTAATTGTTACAAGAAGAAGAGGGTCATGGGAGCTTCTCTGTCTGGGACTGGTATCGTCTAGCCTGGAATGGGACGATTTTTTTTTTTTTGTCCTTCTCTCTATTTTGCCGTTACGTTATTTCCTTCCTTCCTTCGTTCATCCTTCCCACTTAAGAGGGGGTCCAGAGGTCAGAGGGGAAAAAAAAAGTTCTTATCTTATCGTGGGGTTTTCTCACTCAAATCAGAAACAGAGTCACAAGCGTGCGGAGGCGGGGCGCACGCCTTCTAGAAGCATGAGCACAAGCCACTCTTTCCCATTGTTCTTCATGGTCCGATCATGTGATTTGCAACGTGACCGGTCTGTGCTACCGCGTAATCTTTCAGTTTGCACGTGTAGAATTCCAAGTCGCCGCGTTGTCGCGATACAAGCGCTAAGAGTGCAAGCCTACGACAGAACCCTCCCGATTTCGGCATTTCCATACTCCCTCCGACTACAGCGGATATATCTCTACGATTCCGAACTTGATGCGCCTCTGCTCCGACAGCTTTCGAATGAGTGATTGATGAGATACGCCGGCAACTGATTCCACCACCCGTTCTTGACGATTAGGCTCCCAACCCGAAAGACTTGACTTTTGTCTGCTATTTCGGATCAGCATTTTCCAGTTCGACTGCAACCACAACCACATATCTACCACGATGGCTTCTCCGCCTTATGCCTCATCTCCTACGGCAATGTCACCGCCATATCCTTCACCCGCCCAGATCCCCAATAAGAAACGCTCTTCAACACTCGATGTCAACGGTCCCCCAGGCAAGCGCCGCAAAGCCTCCAACCTTTCTCAGTCATCTATAGCTGCCGCCGCCGCCGCGAACCACCCCCTCCGACAGACATCATTTCCCCCAGAAGCCCGATCACCGTATGCGCGATCACCTTCAGTGGATGCAACGTCACATGTTAGCGGCAGCGCTGTCAGCACAACAGCCAGTGGGGCAGCCAGGAAGAAGCGTGGCCGAAAGGCCAAAAGTTCGAAAAATGATGACGGACGCGAACAGACACCCAGTGTTGCTGGCGGCCGCGCGCCAACAACTGTCAGTGGACAAGGAGGGGAGAGAGAAGAGGACGATGAAGACGACGAAAAGGCCGAGATGGCGCTAGAGGATGTGGTTGCGAGGACTCAAGAGCAGAAGCAGGAGGAGATAAGATTACGTGCTATGCTCGTTGAGGCCTTTGATAGCCAACAGTATAGTCGCTACGAACTATGGCGTGCAGCCAAGCTTGCCGACTCCGTAGTCAAGCGAGTGAGTAGTTCTGATTTACGGGCTGGAGAAGGGCTATACCCACTAACATCATCACTCAACAGGTTGTCAATGCGACCGTCTCACAGTCCGTACCTCAAAACGTTAGCACCGCGGTCAAGGCCGTCGCCAAGCTTTTCGCTGGTGAAATCATCGAAGCAGCCCGCAACGTGCAGGGTGAGTGGATAGCAGCAGGTGAGAAGCAGAGCGAATTACCGACACCGCCTCCCTCGACCGCCGACGACCCAGACGTCGGCGCCGGGTCTGCCGTTGAAGATGTTGATCTCAAACGCGGACCTTTGCGACCCGATCACCTACGCGAGGCCTGGCGCCGGTATAGGGTGTCGGGCGAAAGTCGGGGAGTTGGGGTACAGCAGCCGTGGCATGCCCAGCAAGGAGACGGTGTAGACCGTTTCTCAACACGCACAGGGAAGCGACTTTTCAAATGAGGCTGTGCAATGGGGGGGAAAGAAGTAAGGAAAGGAAAGAAACCGACAGAAAGCAACAAAGCAAGGAATAGAGGCCCCTCGGGATGGAGAAGCTCACACCGAAAGTGAGGTCCAATTCAATCCAACAAACGACAATTACCTCTCAAGGAAAAAAAAGCTTGGTGATGCATGGCCAGGACAGGGAATAATACACATTAGCTGCAGAAGGGGGCGCAGCCTGTGGGGACTGACAGGGCAGACGAAGTGAACAGATGATTCTTTTCCCTTTTTACAGGTCTCCAACATAATACATGATACCCCCCATTCAATTTATTTAGTTAGCCAATGCAAGGGTTGGGGACAGCGACTGGCTAGGATTGTTCCCTAATCATTGCTAAAGCACCTGCATAATAGACGGGAAGGCCATACATAGCTGGATAATGTCACACACACACTTTTTTCCAAACATGTTTTTTTTTCCAGGCCAGGTAATAAACAATGACTCGTTACGGGTGCCTGCTTGGCGTCAACATGAGTGAGTTACAAACTTACCTGATTGCTATGCCATGCCGTACCAGCAAATGTTGCTAAGCTATGGTCATTTTGTATTCGCGCGCCTGTCAATCCTCATAAAAGGCACTTCTGGCAGGCAGTAGACCCAGACGATGCAGCAGCCGTAACATGGAAGGTAGCAGAGCAGAGAACGCCCCCTTTTCTCTGTACTAATATGAGCTAGAGAGAACCACTGTAATGTACTACTGTATTTTGGAACGTTAGTACTGGTGCTGCATAACCAGGCAAGTTAGTAATTCGCTGTGTCGTATTTGGTCACAAGTGATCAGTTTACACCCCTCTCCCATGATTCTCCCATCAAATCACATGAGAGGTGCTTTTTGTTGGTCTTTGTTGGTGGGGACCCTTGCCAATGCCTCGATAATTGCTCGAATCTTTCACATAGTTGACCAAACCGTTAAAATCAAGGTTTGGGGCCGCTTGGTCCAGAGAGAGGCAATTCCCCGTAGCTCGAAAGACAATTTTGGGTCCTAATGGTTGCCTGCCTGCCTGTCTACGTGTATTGTTCCCGTCGTGCAGGATCAAGGATCAGGCTCAGTGACAGTCATGGGCACTTATCGCATGTCGTCTCGTCACTCAGTGTCTTGGCCTATGTTGGACACAGAATGGCGTCTATGTCTCCGTGAGACATGGCCAAGCAGATTACACAAGCCAGATGGAAAAGACGGCACACTAATGTCTTCGCACGTGTTGCCCTGAGCTCTGGTCCGTCAGAGCCAAGCCTTGGCTGATGAGGTCTCGACTCTCTGTCTTGCTGGTCTGTTGTGCCGATTGTGGATTCTCTTTGTCGTTGCAGGCCCCGGATATAATACAATCTGGAGTACAGCTCTGCTCGGTACTGATTCCGATGATGCCCTTCTCGTACGGTGTTTCGATGGTCCGAAAGGGAATGTGTAGAGAGCAATGCTCGAATGAGTGACGGTGTGCCAACGGGCGCTTCTTAGCCCAGGCTGCATGCTGCAGTACTGTCATTTGAAATCGGAAGGTCCATTGATCTCGAGTGCACAAACAGCGCTTCCTCAAGTCGTCACGATCTCTTCCATGATGATCACCGACATAAAGGAGGCTTACATGGTAGTGTCGGGTCTCATTTTCCAACGATAGATATCCAGTCAGTGACAACTCTGCATAGTAGAATCCTAGGGCGAATGGCTTGGCAGACGCGCCTGGGCTTAATTGGTTTGTTCCTGAGCCCACTGACAGGTTCAACCCCAGACAGGCGCAACCATCTGTGCTTCTGCTCTTGTCTCTGCCGTCAGCAGATTGGATGCTTGGAATCAGCTCCTCGCACCACGTTGGAATGGATTTCACCATCATCAATCCTCCATCGCACTCGAGAGTCGGCATCGCAGCTTGACCGGCTAGAAAGAGCCGAGAGGCTGGCTTGGCAGTCGGCTGGCCCGAGAGACCGTGGCGCAGCAGCTGCCAGCCCAGTAATGCGCTGAAAAACTGGGGCTCCTGGGCGTCTGGGCATCCAGGGCCAGAGGAAGGGGGGGAACCAGAGACACCGTCCCCTGTAAAAGTCGGAATTCACTATTAACTCATCGGTTTGAAGGAGACGAGAGCGGAGTCTTAGGACATCATGTCCCCACTGTCAGTTGTAACTGTTGTCGGTATACGGCTCTTGATCTGGTTGAAATTACCAGTCGTCAACCAGAGATCAACGTCTCCTAAAAGAGCTCACAGCGTCTTTCGAGCGTTCTTGGTTGCCGTGATGTAGTTAGAACTTCTTCAATCACCCGCTGACCGTGATGTGTAACTTGATATCGATGTTCGAGCCATGATCGAAGTCTCAATAGGGTTGGTAGGTTGCATGTATGTTTAAAACCTCCCTGATGCTAGCGCATTCTTCCCGGCAGCTGGATCTGCACCTTCAAGGGCATGGATCTTTTTGCCAAGAATTCGGAGCTCGGCCATCAACGCGCGTCCTGGACTTGGCAAGTCAACAGATACAACAAGAAGAGCTCAATTCTCTCCTTGGTGTCTCTGATAAACTGCCTTCGTTGCGGTAACTTAATTGTTTTTTTGCTCTTCAAATGAAGTGTGACGACGATTATGGCGGGAGAAAAGGTGAGTTTCCCCCCAAGCGCAAGTCCCTGTGCCGAGTTCGATATGGTCATCTGTGGCCATTCTTTGAGGGTTTACTCTGACTCATCTTTCCACAGAGTCAGGGTTCCAGTAACCCGTCCGCCATCCGTATTCGTGACAACCAACGACGTTCCCGAGCCCGTCATAAGGAATATGTTGAGGGATTGCAAAAGAAGATTCAAGAATTCGAACGTCGTGGTGTCGATGCCACCCTGGAAATGCAGCAAGCGGCTCGCAACGTCGCTACCGAGAACTCGCGCCTCAAGATCCTCCTGGGATACCATGGCATCACCAACGAAGAGATAGAAAAGTTTTTGCAGAGCTTTCCAGATCAGCCAGCCACCGAGGCTGCGAAAGCAACCATATCACAACCGACAGGTGGCCTGGCTCCTCTGCCCGCCATCGTCCCGGCTCCCAAAATGGCTCTTCCACCTTTGACAAGGCCTCCGTCAACGGAGCCCACCAGGGCACTGTACCCTTTGCCGCGGGTCACAGGCGAGAGCAGTACCCGCGATGTAGTTGATGCAGTAGTAGGCATCAAGAGAGATACACGGAAGCGTGGGCCTTCTCCTGTTCCTCCACCGATCCCCCCACCACAACTCCCTCTTCCCGTAGAACAGCGGCAACCACTCCTTCAACCACGACCTCGGCTGCCTTCCCACCCAGTACTACCTGCCCTAGTTCTCGGGCAGGGCCGACCAGAACCAACCCCACTTGAGAAGCTTTCTGTTGTCGCTTCAGCCAGTGCTCATCAGGACCCCGACATCAACAAACATCAGCACACCCATTCTCGCACAAATAGCCTCCAAGTCCCAAGCCCACCAACAGCAAAACACAGCCCGCCGACTTCGTCAAATACTGGGACTCCGAGTCGACTTAACTCGGTATCTCCGGGGAACCAAGGGTACACGACGAGATTGCCGACAGATTCGCCTTACAGTACTGGTGTTCATTCCATTGTAGATAGCCAGGGTCGGAGTGACGTGACATCGACCCGGTCAGAATCAGGATATGACGATGGAGACGATTATCTCGTCCGAAAATCCAAAGTTCTTCGTGTTTCTGACAGTCATCTGCAATGACATTCGACCACTGACCACATGAGATTGCCGGGATACCGGCTTGCATATGGTCATGAACTGATGCCAATCTGGGCACGTGGTGAAACTTGAAGAGATGCAGATATGACATGGTGGCGGGCAAGATAAGGCCGAGTCTGCGGTTTTCCAGCCGTACATTTCTCACTGTAGGTGGTGGATGTGGATGACACTGTCAGTGGTGTGTCCTTTGTTGTCGACGCCAGCGCGAGATCTGCTCAGGCCATTAACGTAATGTTGCTGTCTAGCATCATTGGCAAGCAAACATCGTGACGGTGAACGAATGAGATGAAGATGGCGAATTAAGATGGCAGGCATGACTAGACAGTCGGTTGGATGTTGGTTGATGTGGAATTTTCTGCGTTGCGCGTGGAGCAGAAGATATGATACCCAGCGGTACACATGTGTCCGCCTTATGAGTTGCGGAGTTGATGGATATGGGTTATGATGGAGAACGGCTGCTCAAGCTTTCTGAAGGAGTAGATGGTTCTGGTGAGGGTCAAAGGAGCTCACAGAACCAACCTTACATTTTCGAGGGATTGAGGGGTCGCCGAACGAAATGAGACAACGGCCAGAGTACATGTTTTCATTCAAATGAATAAACAGTACAAAAACGAGACGACAGAACGATAAACGAAGCCTATATAATAGATCTTATTAGAATTCACGCATCTCCGAGGCAGTGTGAAGTATTTATTTCAACTCACCGTCCGAACCTGAGTAGTTTTGAGCCGAAGCGCTTTCGGGGATAATGCACCTGTCTAACAGACATGGGGTGTCAAGGTTCCAGTTTTAATCCACATTAGCGTCATGAGGACCCAGTATTATTTGTTAGTTACAACGACTGTTGTCAAAGAGGCCGCCAACGGTGATGAGGCTCGTGGTGATGAACTGGCCAAGATTGATTTGGGGGAATTTCCTTGGTTCATTGCTGACGAGGAAGCTGGTATTTGTCGCGGGCAACATATCCTCGCTCCAATGTCTCGTCTAAGATGCCGGAATGTAGTAAGATGCAAATGGACATCGAGGATGAGGGAGATGGATAGAAGAACGGTCTCTCGACAGGAGCAAAGCCTAACCATAGCATCAAGACGTGCGGTGAAAATAATGTTGAGGGAAAGAAAGATAGAGCAAAGTGAGATGAAGGAGGGGAAACTGAAAAGAAATAGATCAAGGAGCATATGGAGAGGAAAACGGAAAGTGGGCACGCGACTGATGCGGTTCAACGTGGTCCGGGAAATGAGGGAAGGAGGAAGGAGCGAGCTTTCAGGCCTCCGTCCTACCTGGATGGACACATAAGTCGATTGCAAAAGTTGTTAGCCGTTTCTGGAATGTCTAAATCTCAGTGTTTTTGAGAGAGAATCGCAGAAAAAGATAGAAAGAATAAAGGCAATGGAAAGGTTTAACTTCCTTGTGGACGCGTTGAAAAGAACGGTATCTGGGTAAAGCAAAATGGGGTCGTTGAACCGTCCGTTGTTCACATCTTTAATGGGTACTTTGCCAGATGTTAACCAATCACGAAACTATAGTGACAAAGTCAAGGCGATGCCTCTGCGGTGACGACGTAAATCCTTCTTGGCAGAGAGGAGCATACCTGCAAGCTTGGGTCGTCAGTGAACATTTGATACAAGCTCCCAGGTTTTTCATCGCATCTCATCTCCTGGCAAAGCAAAAACGTGTGTCTGAGTTTCCGTTTGATTGGATGTCATCCTGGAAACTGTTGTTCTCGTCAGGTTAAGCTTAAATGGAGCCCTCGTTAGCTTCCCTGATCCAAGACGTGGCTGTGAATCAAGGGAGTGGGCATTGGTCAAAGTGTGTTGGGTACCTAGAGAGGTCAAAGTTTCGGTTGAACAGTCCCGATCAGTGCTGGTAACAGTAGATATGGCGATGAGTGAAGAAATGACAGGCAAGGATGTTTTGGATTGAGGATTTGATTGTACGCTTGCTGGTTTGGTGTTAGTCGGAGTTGACAATTTGCACTGAGAACGCACCAGTCAGTCGAGCATGTATTTGGTAGGGCAACATACACCAACAATTTTGAACGTCGATCAAACAAGTAAATAGATTTTGGAACGGTCAAAAAAAGGTCCAGCAAGTATCACAGGTCACCTATTTACATGTAAAGCAGACGAGTCGGTCTTAAAAACAAAGGGTGACGAGTCTGGCCGCGCGGCCCTTGCTAGTAGATTGGTTGACCACCAGCGAGGCGGTGCATCAAAGTCTTCGCCGTTACTAACAATAAAATCGATACGCTTGGCGTTGACAAGTCTTTTTAACTTGACCTGGTAGAGTCAGGTGTCTGTTCGGAGTTCGGCTAGACAACATGTGGCCAATTCTCCTAACTCTTACGTCTAGGGAAAACCTTCAGAATATGGAAATAGCTTCATCATGTCTCCATACCGAATACCAACAATCAGGGCTATCATTGATACACGGCCTTCATTGCATAATATATCCGATATTCTATGTTTGTTAAGAGTACGTGTTGTACCCGGACACTGCCACACAACATTGGTTCTCCTTGCCAAGCGTACCCTAACAATGACCAACTCTTGTGCACAGGTGAGAATACAATACATGACTATGGTACAAATCAGACTGCTTGGCTGTTCCTGAAAAAGAAAGTGATGAGCACTTGGCTTTGCTTTTTATCGTTCTGTAATTCAAATTGACTACTGGTATCAAGGTTTAGATGTTAACAGGCATCGCCCGTAGCGTTGCCGATATTTCCACGCTTCTACTGGCTTATCTCGGATTATAGATATCACAAGAAGCCAGCGCTGGTAGCTTTTAGCAGTGTTACTTCTAAAACCCCAAAAGACAATACATCCTCCAGACCCCGGTGCTGTAGTGTCGGGTATAGTTGTTGGTACGCAAGTATTGATTGCTCTGCTGGCCTGGGCAAAAGAACCTGAGATTACCGAAAGAGCCCAGTCCATCAAAAAGAAATTAGTGAGAGTGAAGGTATATTCAAGTGGTATCGGCAAACAACATTGACTATGACCAAGTGCTCAGTATCCATCCTTACAGCTCGTGGATATTGGCTATCTACCTAGGGT